>AVCM01000131.1:0-15715 GCA_000447165.1 Hammondia hammondi
TTTGAAACACACTTTTCTTCTCGCCGTTAGTATGACCTCAAAGTACCGAAGCCATGTGATCTAATAGTATAACGGGAAATTAGACCGAACCTGCGACATGTTACTTTCCACCTTGGACGATTGTATAATAGCAACTTTCCTGTGACTGCACTGGTTGAGGCAAAGCTTTCAAACGTTGCGCAGACAAGTGGTCTTTAACAGGGGGTTTGACAACATAAGGACAACGGCGCAGTGGAATACAAGATGCCATCGAACGAACCTGAAACTAGCTCTCACATCACGAGTTATGAGAGACATGTTAACGCAAAACGCAGTACAACCGTGACCCCTTCAGTCCTAATGAAGCTTCTCGCTTACCCTCGCCCCTGCCCTCTCCTCTTCTGCACGCCATCAAAAACGCCGAACAGTGTACGAAATGTTCATCCGAGCAACTAAACGCAGACGAGTCGCCAAGGACTGGCGGCTAGGCACCCCACTGTCGTTCAGATCGAGAGGCAGTACCCTTCCTCTTACAACCACTGAAAAATGCATACATCGTCGGAAGGAAAAAAGGTGGAATCACTGTCAGATCTTATGAATGTGAACGAAGCGCGGTGCGTGTCGGGACAGGCCGTTTGAAGAAATCGGCGCCTGGCACTCACAACCCAGTCAGTGTGGCTTCAACAAGTCACGAAACCAAGCCTCGCCCGAAAACGACGTTCCAAACCTTCAATAAGAAAGCATGCACAAAAAACAGCTTACAGACGATGTGATCCCGACACTCACATTCAGTATGGGGGTAGTAAAGAAAGCAGGGGACGCGGGTTGCTTCCGTACGAGGAACGTCCAAAGAAAATGCTCGGAATTCAGTCTGGCGAGTGCTGGTCGAACCCCCATACGAACACGCTGGACACTCGGACCTCCACAAACCAGGGTTTGTGAACTCGCACTTGACCCTTCCGCGAGACAGGCAATGTGTATGTGACCGGCGTGTATCTCGTAACGAGCGGAGCGAAAAACAAATACTCTACGGTTAGTGCCCGTGTTTGAATAAAGACGCGAAGTCGAGCATTCTTTCGCGAAGCTGCAACAATTTTCCTCCGGTCCCCTTCAGGAGTCGCTGAAATTCGCCTACGTTGCTGGACAAATTATGTGCGTGCCGCACAAGTGTCTCTTCAGCCTCGCGGTGTTCGAACGTGGGAGACTTCCCTGCCCCCGGTAGACAGCCAATGTACGCATCTGCGTCGATGAATGCCTGAATTGTTTCGAAGATGCTTGCCAACTGAGTCGTCAAAGCAACAAGTGAATCAACTTCTGCTGGTAGAGTTTTCTTCATCTCACAGGTCCACCGGCATCTTAGGGTAATACATACCTGCGGGCACCTATACGCTCGTGTTGTACCGGACACCTCGCCAAAGACTGCATCCAGCTTCCAGGACAACTCCCGAAGGCGTGACACAAAAACCCCAAGTCTGTGGTTCTTTCGAGCACTCTCGAAGGCTTCTCGGTCAGCTTTCTGGTAACGCAGTCGTTCTAGGTTTTCTATCTCGGTTAGCGCCTCTGCCAACACGACCTCGAGGGACGCCGCGAACACTCTGGCTAAAGCAAGACCACTTAACACTGTCGGCTCAATATAACTCCTGTAATAGCTTGACCTATGCGAAAGCCATTCACCGGTATCTTCAATGATGCCAATGTGGAACTCGAAATAAGCCTTCAGTCCACTTGGTTCAAGAAGAGAATGTGGATCATAGAACTTCTCCAAAGCCTTCTGCATGTAGGAACCTGCACATATACGCATCACAAACACACTCAGGAGCTTCCAGTGGAATGCGACTCACCAGTTGAATACTTCTCCCAATGAACCAGAGACGACTGAGTGTTCTTCCTCTTGCAAGTAAATTTGGTGGTGATTCACCGAGTTGTCTGTTGTGTGAAGAAAAGGCTTCCATTGGACAACATCATGCCATGCGTGTTCATGAATGCAGTGATGTACTTCCCATGAGAACAATTACCAAGTAAAGTGTTTATAGCAACTGCGGGATCATGGCTGCTGCGAACACAATCATACAGTTTCCTGAAAAGAAAAAAAAGGGCAGCGGTGAAACTACACAAAACAAATCAACGGTGGCGAGTTGATGGCTTTAATCCATAGTAAAATGGAAATGAAGACGGCTTGACGATACGTACGGCCCCAGTTCATAATATGGCATTCCTATGGAGATTCTCAGTGTTCTACGACGAATATGAAAAGAAGAAAACAACTCGGGTTGAAATGGCATGGGTAAGAGTGCGTGTGGCGCACCACTTGTCGACGAACGAAAATAAAGAAAGCTCCCCTTTCTTGATGAAAGTGAAATTTGATCCGTACCTTGGCTGCCCGACACGTACGACTCCATATCGACACCTTCACTGTATACGAAGTCCTTCACTTTCTGTTCCGTCTCCAGTGCTTCTGTTCCCTCTGTGCTCTCTTCATTCTTTTGCTGAGGTTCGTCCGTCGTGGATCCATGTGTTGCTTCCTGTTCTTTCTTCAGTTCGTCAACGATTCCCTGAATACCCTGTAGGTTGAAGCTGCCATCTTCCTGCCTGGGACCAGCGTCGAAACCTGCGTCGCCCTCAACACTTCTTAATACCCTCGGGTCATCTCCTTGAAACGCTACCGAAAGGTGTTTCTTCTCTTCATCCTTCTTTTCCCCACTTAAATCGTCTAGTACGAAACCCTCGTCCTCAGTAGCCGAGGACGCCTTGGTAGAAAACGATACCGGCACCTGAGACACTACGACTACAACAACAGCCATCAGCAGTGTTTCCAAACACGGAAAGCGTTTTGTCGAGACACGGAACGGTGTGAAAATGCATCGCTTACGGCTGAGAAGCGCTGCTGAGCCGTGACACGATGTTGTAGATGCCATGTTGTCCAGGCAAGGCAAAAGCCACATGCTAAGCCCATTGAGGAACTACTTCACCGCGTTTGGTTCACGAAATTCCTGAGAAAATAAAAGACGGCTCGAATCCGGAGAGTCAACTGCCTTTATGACGGAAAGAGCACATGACGTCCTGCTGATTTGTGAGATTTGACAGAGACGCCGCAGCGAAGTCGCGAGCCTCCGGTGGGCTAAGAGGGCGCGTCTCTAATTATGGGGCTGAAGACGTATGTCCCCGGCACCATTCTGGAATAAGCTTCGGAGCATCAGTGGGACCTTGTGTTGGTGGCAGCAGGCCAAGCCATCGGCATAGGCCTTTACAGTAAGTTCTTTAGTAGTATGTGTTCTTACAGAAACTGCCATTTCGTTCGTCATGCTGGTTCAAGCATTGAAGCGTAGATACGGAATTGTTCCGTCTAAGAAGTTTAATTTCTGCTTTCCGTGTGTCGAAAAAATGCGCGTACGAACAGTTGTTTCCATGAATTGCGTCGTTTCAGTCCACCTGCGAGGTTGGGATCCATCACCGGTTCATTTCATCATGAAATATACCTGCAGGTGCATCGCGACGATGCAAAATCGTACAATAGAACTCGAACTGGCATCTTAGTGTCAGCGCATTTTCCATGACTTCTATATAAAGGGGTGGTCGAAAAGCACTGAGACGGCTGCCGAAGAACACAAAAATAATAATGTCCTCCAGTCCTTCCTAGCGCTATTTGAAGCGCTCTGCGGTGGTGAGGGAGACTGTTGTAACTCGTGGCCATACCAGCAGGCCGTGTACATCACACGGTAGAGTCGGAGCTGCACCTCGACCGCAACCTTTACGCGTTTGTACGATTGAAGAAAAGCCCCCATAAAGCTTCTAACACACCATATTCAGTCACCTAGCCACATGCATCGAAACCTGTGCGTCGCTTATCTCGGTTAGCCGCCTGCGAACACCTGTTGATCTAGCTGTTCCATCGTATCAGGGATGGATTTTCAGTAGGGATTTGGTGTAGCCAGCGGAACAGAACAAGCCCGCGCCTAGGAGTCGATATCGAAGACCAAAAGGGGGAAAGAAGCATGACATACACATCTACCAGCCTCAACGAGCTTTTTGGTCTGTGACCATTTCTCCGTACGTCTTGAGTAAACGGACACACAGTATTCTGGGCTAATAAACGATTCATTTTTCCGTTCTAACCCTCTGCTACACCTCTGTACGTCTTAACAAAACAAACGCACCATATGATGGGCTAGTAACCGACTTGTTTCTCTGTTCTAACTTGTGACTATTGTTGCTTGGCACTGCGTTTCTGTAGTCGGTGTGAGGGTGAGCTGGTGAGGGGTTCGGTAACAACGTGTGTCGGATGCTGGGGTTTTTCTTAGTTTTGCATTAGGAGTGCGAAGACCTGCAGTTGCTTTTACGACTTGGCCCATTCGAAGCAGGAGACTCACGATAGTGTGTGTACTTAGAGTGATGTTTGCAGAGCACCACTCGCGTTTGGCTACAGTAACGGAGATGCAAGCAAACGCAGTGCAGCTTCAAATGCCCGCCGCCGTCATCTCTCAAGCGGTTCTGCTTGCACCAGGCTGCTTCGGGCTTAGTATGCATTCATAGAGATCCCCGAAGATAAGTACAAAGTGAGAAGTCTGTAAGGCCTCCGGCGTTAGTTCAAAGCAGAATTCATCCTTCGAATGTGGGAGAGCGCTGGCCTTATGCAAAAATGCAAAGCGAGAAGAGGACAGATGTCGCCATTAGCAAAAAGATACCACTATTTCATGCAGGCCTGAAAAAAAGAAAGTGGTTCGTGGTTTCAGCTGACGTATCTGCCTCACCCCTTCCCGCACGTTGAGAACATCGATGCAAGGCTTCGTTGAGGCGACATCGCTATAGCTCGGCACATTCAGAGCCAGCCGGAGCTCGTTTTACAGGCAAAAAGAATTCCGACTCATTTTTGTCGTGGCAACGCTTCCATGTTTCCCATTTCATTAAACTCCTGTGATGGCGGCTGAAATACTCAAACTTTTTTCCGCAGGTTTCGAGACTGGCCCGGGTCCAAGTGGCTTATAGAGGCGGCGAGCTACCGTCGAGACCCGTTGCGAATTGCATGCCTAGAGAAAAAACGCAGCATCGATGGAAGACCCGGGTTTTGTTGGAGGCTTCTTGCGGAAAGCTTGTTCTTAACTATGAAGATCTACCCGTCAGTTCTTGGTTCTTATGTTCTGTGGAAATAATGTGGAAACGAATGTGGTAATGGCAGCAAAAAACAGAAGACAACTCTTGCCGCCTAAGGAATAAGGGCTCGCTCCCTGCACGGGCTAATCTCAGTTAGCCCACTTTGTTGCAACTTTCTCACTGCAAGTTTTGCTTGTTTTCTACCGTGGCTATCTCGTCTCTAGTAACCCGCGCGTTACACATTCAAGAACGTGCGTGTCGCTGTGCCGTTTTTACCCCGAATGTGACAAATTCTTGGGGCCAGCGGTGCAGTCCGCGAACGCTCTTTTTTACTCTTACCAGCTGGCTGTACTCCCTTTAAACTTTTGTGTGTCCATCTGTCCCTTCAAAGTGCTGGTCGTCGTGATGCTTGTGTCAAAAGTCGTAGTGCTCCCGACTTGTCCCTTCGTCCACCAGCCGTGGATAAGGTCGCATCGCGAATGAGGTAGCTCTCTGCATGGATTTCGACGTTTTCGAGAGGAATCTTACACCGTTTAGCACGGTCCTGGGTGAAAAATACGGTGAGGAAGGTGGTTGCCCTATCATTTCTGCACGTGGCGTTGATTTCGTGGGCTTGAAGCTCGGTGACCGTGAGCTGCGGATTGGGAACCACCGTAGCCGAGACCTCGCGAAGGTGGACGCAGTCGAAGGCAGTAAAGTGGCTTTTTGCTTGTTATGAAGTGAGATTCCATTTTGTTTCAGTGCTCTTACCATTGCATGTGTAAGATGTAGTGCAAGCCGTAGAACTCTGGTGGCATTCAGTTGTCAACGCGGAATTTAGTCAAACTAGGACCCGGCAACAGGAAAGAACTCGTGGGCGATGCTGTTGTTGGAGTCGTTCGTGATCTCTCACTGCCTAAGACAAAAATCGGATCACCATGGACGGTGTGAACGCCGTAGAGAGGCCGGATTTTTCTGTTCCGCCCAAGACGCTGTGTGAAGACGTGACGGCTGCGAGAAGCAGTGGCTTCGAAGAAGGCGCAGAGTGCACGTCGGCGCACGACGATGTTTCCCGTAGTTCGGAAGCAAAACCTGCGCAGAAAAGACGTTTTATCTCTGTCCTTTGTGAGAAGGAAGAAACAGATGGTGCACGCGGGACTCTGCCGCACCCTGAGGCTGTAGCCAACGAAACGGGCACACGGGTGTGTGATGACTACTCAGAGCATTCACGTTTGAAGAGGAAGGACCCAGGAGGGGAAATTAATGAGAATGTATGGACTGTACAGGAAGGATCAGACCTCACGACATCGTCCTCGGAGGACGAAGGCCTAGGGGATATGAAATGCACAGGGAGACGCGAATCGCCAGGACAGCGGGCAGTGGATCAGGAATGTGCGAGCGACAGTAACGCGGCATCGGGAAGAGAGAGGAAACGTGAAAACAGCCGAGGTGACCACGTAGCCGCACCAGCTGTCGAGCAACTGTCACTGTCCAAGACAGGTGAAAAAGTACACCGACAGATATCGGACAGCGCTCGCCACGTAGCCGCGGCCTTTGAGTCTTGCCAGAAAGAAGTCCAGAAATATCATGTGTATTCTCTCCGTCATTTGTTCTTCTTCTCCAGTGGAAATGCACTCCCGCCCTCCTCGTCTTCATCATCGTCTTCCTCATCCTCCCAACAGCTGCCTGGCGACTTTTTCAACACCTGTCCGGCTGAGTGCCTGCAAGCTGTCTTCCACTTCCTTCAAGTAGAGGATATTCTTCGAATGCAAGTCGTTAGCTCGGCGTTCTTCTCAACAATTCGAGATGAAATTGGAGCGTTCACGCATATCCGCTCTCTTGTTATCGACGCGAAGTGGGCAAAGCTAGAGATTCACGAGAGACAGCAAATGCTCCTGCAGATGGTTCAGCTGCAGCACCTAGAGGTAACGCTCAAATGTGTTTTTTCGTAGATGAGAACTTCAAGTTTCAATCTCAAGGGTAACTGGGTGTCCTTATCTGGAAGCAAGTCGTAGGTTTGGGTTCACTAGGCAAGCTTAAGCTACCGTGTGCAGTCTTTCGGGTTTCTCGCCGGGGTGGAGTCAGTTCCGCTAAAGGCTGGTCACATGCAGGAGCCGTAAATTGCAGTAGGCAGAAGTGGAGACGCTGCACACGCAACAGTGTCTTGACCATACGTGTCTGGTTCACGTTCCCACGCCCTTTCCCGGCACATTGAAACGGTACCTGGTTGTCACTACCCACGGTTCCGATAACGCGGTCAACTACGTGGAAGGAGATCAGATTAATTCAAAGGCTTAGCATACACCTTCACTCGGTAATCTCCAATACCAAGAATAAAATTGCCCGTAAACGACTAGTCGTATGGTTCAAAAATGTGAACGTGTGCGTTCTCTTGTGTGTTTAACAGGTACAACCTCAAGCCTTCACAGGTGGCTCCATCTTCATTCAGGAGATAGCCGCTCTGGTATACAGAAACGCTCGCACTCTTCGGTCGCTTCGCCTTCTGTCGCCGGAGAACCCACTTTGTGACGAGACGCCGCTGCACAATCCGTTCGCGTTCAAACCGCGGACTTTTGCGCGGCTGCGTGTTCTTACGCTGATTGGGTCACAAGCGTTCGAGTGGGGCTATATTCTGAGCAACTGCAACTTCCCTGTTGTTGAGAGGTTCGAGATCTCCTATTTCCCTCCCGCAAGTGTCCACTGGTCGTGGAAGGTACGTACCGCTCTACGTGCTGCATAAAAAACCATATCTCAAGCGGTTAATGATTAGGCATTGCATTCATTTCCGCTGCGCAGGCAGAACAAGCATTGTCTTGAAACTGTTTATCGCCAGCGCGACACGTCGTGACCTAATCTATCTCGGAGGAAGAAAGTCGTACACAAACGGGCAGTGTGTGATGGCTTCGGTAGAACCGGGGTTTGTCATCGTTATTTTACCACGGAAAAAGAAGACGTCATGAATCAGTGGAGTACGCTTCTGTTGTTTCGTGATCTCGTGCAGAAGTAACCTGGAACGATAAATGTCCGAGGCAATGGTTTTGGGTCGCCGTCAATTCACTGCTGAACTCCTTATGGTTCTTGTGGTTGTCAGGTTGGCCCCGACTTTACACTCCTGGGACTCGACGGCCTCAGGCGTATGCTGGACAAGATGGAGCTTCTGGAACGCCTTACACTCGGATTTGAGATCCGCTTCGAGGACGATAATAGGAGGCAGCCGTGGGAAGAAGATGTGGACGCTGCACATTTCCACCCTCAACTGAATGTTGATGGCGCTCAGTACGATGCATTGATTGAGCAGGAGCGACGCCGCTTAGGTTTAGGAGAGAACGGGCCCTTTTCTGAAACTTTGTCTGGACCAAATCGTGCTGCTGTGGGTAGCGGATTCCGGGAAGAATTCATGGTATACAGTGCCGAGGGACAGCACTCGGAAGAGGCAAGTGCGTCGGCAGCTTCAGCCACTGGAGACAGGAGGGCATGGCGTGCTTCAGAAACGGCACCGGGAGCGGCCACAGGGGTGCATGCAGGGAGAGTGTGGCAAGCGAGTGGGAATGACAGTGGAGACGATCTGGTAGGGGTGGAACCCGTGGGCGGCCGGGGTCAGTTGTCAAGTTGGCGCGGCAAAGTGAGTGAAGAAGATTTCGCCGATCTTTGCGCAGTGGCTTATGTCCGGGCAGGAGGAGCCGGCAATCTCAAAAGAATCGTCGTCAAACACCGAAGCAAGACAGGTGAAGAAACAAGCAGCCAAGCAACAGTGAGTTCAGTTGCTGAGTTCTTTCAGGATGCTGCTTCTTTTTGTTACCGGTATGTTTCTGATGTTTTCACTGGTTTTCAACCTCTGGCCGACTGAGATCTCACAGGCATGGCAAACCTGTTACGCAGTATAAACAGGGGTACTGTTGCGGCATGCTTTTATGGCTTTCACGAGCCAGATAGGGCAAACGGACGCCAAATATATTTCGGGACGTGCCCTCGCAAGAGAATACAAACGACCACGGCGGGGAGTTGATTTGCCGTCTAATCCGCTCTGCAAAGAAAACGTTTGTCATCCACGTAGTTTTCATTATGAAACGCCTTTGCGAGCATGTGGTCCTCCGAGCCCCTATGCGTCGTCGGACAACCACTACGGAAATCGGCTCGCCGACTCAGTAGCCAACGGCCAAATGGAGGCCGGAGGTCTTTTTGCTGTCACAGGGAGGAGGTGAAGAAATGGGATTCAATGAACAGGTTTGCCCGCATGCCACCTTGCGCTCCCTGACAAAGTCTGTCTGTCTGTGCAATTCCGTGGAAATTTGGTTATCTTTTCACGAGCATTGAATAGCTAGGGACAGCGCAGTAAAAAGACACTGAGCTTGAGCGTGGGTGGCATCGAGGACAAAAAGTGTGTGTTAAGCGAACTGAACGCTTCGAAAATATCACGCACATGGTGCCATTAATACGTAGCAACTGTGATAACAGCGCTTGTCGCAGCCTGCGCGGTTGTGGGGTATCTGGTCATGCGATATTGTCTCTGGATTCGACTAGTTTTTGCAGAAACTCATGCGGGCAGCAGAATGAATAATTGGATGAAAAAATCTTGGAGAGGAACTCTAGGTTCGTATTTCTCACCACAGCACACCGAGGCACAGTTAGAAGAAATGAATATGCGAACTAATCTTTACTCACGAAACAGAAAGGTGTGTTTCCGTTTGCGTTGGCAACGCAGCGCCAGTATCCCTCGTTTCCCTTTGTATCCCGGTGACGTCTGTTCCAATGAGAAACCTCGCGAGTCGGAGATCACTTTTTACGCGGTAAAATTTTCGACGAAGCAAACTTACAGTGCGCGTACAGTGATGGATCAGGGGGGCCATCACAGTCGCCGGCGGGTGGTTACGCTGTCGAACTGATTTGTTGAGATTGGCGCACACGGATGAAAGAAAGGAACTGTTCCAGGTGATGTTTGTCTTCAACGGGGAGCTGAACCAGGATTAGCTCTACGAATGTGTGTCCAATCTCGAAAGCCACCACTGCCTAAAGAACGACTGTGTTTCGTTTTCTCGTATAAATGACGTCACGGTGGCACCTGTTCTGGTTACATACTTAAGTTACTTCGCTTCACACTATAGACATACTAGTGGTGATACAGGAATCGCTTAGGGCACATGTGATTATTCTGAAGGTCGAGTTGTCATTTCGCGGTAGCTGCTCGTAGCACAACAAATCCTAAGTGTGTCACCAGCCTTTAGTGCTTAGATCGCAGGAAGGCAATACGCAACAGAGCAAGAGTGAAACCTCCTGTCGTGTCATGACATGTGCACGGTACACTGCCTAAGGAAACAAGCGGAAAAGTACACGACACCGTTCACAAGCCAAGTCTCCAGGTTGATTCCAGGGTGTTTCGGTTGACGTATCATGTGAAGTTGAGTCCAGCAAATGCTCATGCGTCTCACGAAGATGAGAAGAGAACCGAGGCAGTGTTCACTGTTGATCAAGCCGCTAGCGCATCTCTACAGTGCGGGCGTCTTCCCAATCACTGTCGACAGGGCCGTCGGGAAGTCCATCATCCTCCGTGTGTCTCACTGGCTCTTCGAAATCACTCATGAACGCAGCTACGGAGGAACGCTCATCAAAACCTTGGCACAGCTCATGTGACGCGTCCTGATGTCTCGGGGCTCCCTCCCTCCACTGTGAGGGGGCACCAACCTCACAAAGCGGGGTTTCGTGGTGATCGCTAAATCCCCTCGCATCGATAGCACAGCCTGTATTGTCGCACGCATTTTCAATTCTTTCTTGGAGTAGATACGGAGGTACTTGTAGATTGCGTTCCTGCATCTTTTTTATCAGAAGACGAACAGCGGCGAAATTCCCAATTGAGTTATAGTGCCTGCGGTATTTGAGCATCAGAAAGCAGGCAACTCGTTTCGTTGCCACCGCAGAGTGTAGTATGGGAGCTTGCTGGCGCCGCAGTAGTTCTTGAGAACAGCAGAAGAGATTTTCTTTAGAATCATCTTGCATATACTAACTTGAGGGGGTTCAGACGTCTTCCATATCCCCCGCAGAACTAGCGATCTTGTATCTTGCGGCATGAGGTGGCCATCCAAGCCCTGCTGCTCACGCGCCTATTTGAAGGCCAGATGTCATGTGGCGTAAGAATGGCGAGAAACCGGAGTCACACGAAGCGAGAACTTTCTGTTACTAAATATGTGCTACGAACAGTCCCTGTCATGTTTTTTGCTTCTCTTTCGTGTCGCGCCTTCTGCGAAAGCGCCAGATATACAACAACAGGTGCTCTCCGGCACACGGGAACACTCCTGCAACCTGCGTGTGAACAAAACAGCTCTTACCTCCCCAAATCGGAGAAAACGTCTCCAATGTTAAGAACTTTTTCTGCAGCCGGAGTCTTCAAGAGCGAGACCAACTCCCTGACCATGGCATCCGGATCTTCAGCTCGAAGTCGCGTTGCCTCAATGTATCTGCGGGAACAAGCAGTTGTTGTGATAGAACGTAGTCCTATAGCAAGACAAACGTGGTGTCCTCTAAATGTATCTAGTACCACCACATAACGTCTACTGAGTCACGTGTCAGAAGTGACACCTCTCCCGTGCCAGCAAATGACCATCTACAGAGGACGATTTGGGGCCGGAGGTTGTCCAGCATCAAGCCACTCGTCACGGACAGATTCTGGTTGCGTCTTCTCTGCCATCTGTCAAATACGCAGAGAAGACGCATTAGCAGCATTAGCATGTAACGAAGCCAGTAGGCCGTACCACTAGCTGGAAGGAGAAGAAAAATCAACGGGCAGCAAGTTAAAACAATAGTAACCACGCCTCAGGAAATACCACTGTACAGCGATGGTCGCTGATCAGGATGGTTCAGCAGTGATGTTGCAAGATCATTGCCGAAGCACTTAACAAAAATAGGGAAGACGTGGTTTACACGTCATATACCTAGTCTGAAGACTGCTTCGATTTCTTTATTGATGGCCGCTACAAGTCCTTTGTCCGGTGAAGGGTACCCTCGTTAACAACACAGCTTTGCTTCATACAAAAATAACAGTCGCAGCGATGTGCGGTCCGTATACCTGGTAATGATATCAATGCGGACGTCAAGCAGGTCTATTTTCTTTTCCGCATCGGGGCATTGGACGAGATAGTTTCGACTCTCTTGCAAAGCGGCGAGCGCCTGCTCGTAGGCGCTGTGTTCCTCTATCTCTGTCTACCGAATATGTCAAAAAACAACATGTTCAGCAAATTCGTTAAGCAAGAATATGAACACGGGTACTCTGCACGTCAACTCCGTGAGTAGCAAGATGAATATGGGAGACCGCAGGAGGCCAGTATTTTCTACACTGAATCGAATGTGTGGGTGAAAAGGCTGGACAGCAGCAAGTTGTCTCATACGTACAAGCCGTTGAACGTTCCCTTCTTTCTGCTGCGACAGAGAACTCCCACCATCCAAAACCTTCCACTTTTGCTTTCTGTGTTAAAAAGGTCTTCGGTGCATTGCCAAAAATTTACAAACGTGTACTCCAAGGAGACTCTGCCAGTCAAGTTGGTCGCGGGCATTGCTTTTACAAGTGTATCAAGTGGCAACAATTCATGGTATTGTGTGAAGGACCAAGCTATTTCGTGGCTTATCAAGCGGGAAGCTGGTGACATCCTTGATGTCCATTTGACGCTGCAAATGTAACAGTGTTTGGTTGAACGGCCTGTCATGTTGGCAAACAGGAATTGTTGCCAGCTTCCGTCATCTTCCGATCCAGTAAGCACACACCTGATGGTCACCACTTACTTGAGCCACGTTAATATAAAACGCAGCAAGTTTGGGAAAGGCTTTTGCTTTTTGATAGAAGGAAACAATGGAGTTGCGTAATTTCTCATCACTGAAATGGTCGAGTCCTTGTAAGTAATTCGCCGCAGATATGTATACGTCAGGATGCCGGGCTGTATCTATTCGGGAGACAACAAAACCGATACATGTGCAACGCTGCAAACGAAAATCGGAGAGAGGGGGCACTCGAACCGCAAATGTTCGTGTCAAAAGTCTGAACGACATTAGATGGCTTCAGAAGCGCCGACAAACAGTTTATCCTGAAGTGGGCAAATCGTTAAGCGTAACTGCGACTGGCCGCTCGCAATAATATGTGTGGCGACCGGCATTTGCAAAAAGCCGGCTGGTGGCGCGTTGATGTTTACTTGCGAAATAGATGATTTTGTCAGTGTCCCCGGTCTTAATGAGGCAGTCGACTGCCGCCACTATCTCGGCGGCAGCAGTAAAGGATCTGCAGGCAAGATGGAACAGTTTTTGTCTCAGGCAAATCTTCCCCAGCCTGACCAGCACTGCCCGTCTGGCCTCGAGGGCAGTTCTCTTTTCGCGATCCGGGTCGGATTCTGATTCTTCAGAATCTCCGGCTGCTGGTCTGTTATCTCGCCAGTTGCCGGCTGTTGTAGAAATGCAGTGCACCGCGTCTTCCTTGCTCGGAGTGAGAGCATTGACAAGGCTATCTGATAGAGACAAGTCGCGCGATTCACACACCTGCAAGGCCTGCCGAGCGCATTTGCATCAAAATATCCACAACAAGGGTACATGACCAAGCGGTACAAGGGTGTCTGTCGTGCATCTGGCTGTTGACGGGTTTAGTCATTTTAATTCTCGGCGAAAATGCACAACACTTCCAGAGGTTGAAAATTGACCCTATATCACTAGGTAACCTTTCTGAGTGGAACTCAGGCAAAAAGCGTCGCGTCATCACCCCGCCTTGTCAAGTCGAGCATTTGAATCCGTGCCAGTTCCACACCATAACTGAGACATTGCCGACGGTGCTCGTAAAGTGAAAAACTCGGCTGCAGAAAAAACACGAAATCAGGCCACAGCACTACCTCCGCAGCTTCACAGTGGTTCGTTGCTTGCAGCTCCAGACGTGTCAATACAGCTCTGGTGAACGCTGCCTCCAACCCATCTGCGTATTGTTCTGGCTGCATTGAAGTTTGCAAAAGCCCCCAGGTCATGGCTTACCGAATCGAAATGCTTCGTTTTTGCCAGCAATTGAACGGCCCTGTCGATCAGTCCCGCCTCTACGAAAACCGCTGCACACTTCTCAATCACAGAGTGGTCATTGCTTGGAGTTGCTTCCTCTGCCAGGAGTCTCAGAGAGTCTCGCAAGTTCGCAGCAAGACACACTTGAAGGGCTGTGTCGAGCTGACCTGCCTTGCGGAAGAGCGCCACCGCCTTCTCGTACTCCTGCCGCTGAGACGCACACTCATCTCGAATTCAGAGGTGTTGAAGAAACGCGATATCGGCGTTCTCCTGATATGAGTCCGTGAGCTGTACCCCATTTGAGCGTTCGAGCGCTTCAGACATGAGGAGCTACGCCCGAGCAACAACTCCCCGAAACCCTTAATGAGCCAAACTGCAACTGCACTCTGTTTGGTGTCACCCCGCGGATCGATTTAAACTACGCTGCACCGGCGCCTGCATCTAGGCTCTATTGCGCATTTACCTCATACAAGCAGGTTGCAGCCGCTACCAAATCTTCCGGACTTGCATTCAGGGCAGCCGCCATCAGGTCGCTGTCCAACTCCTCGTGATGGCCCAAGCTGTGGTGCATTCGAGCAAAAGACTCTGCAGTAATAATAAGTTGTTCGAATGATGCTGCATGCATCTTTCGAGACAACTGCTTCAGCAGAAACCAAACACTGGTGCACTGCCATGACCCTTCAGGAAATTGACTGAAAGCTGCCGCGTTACAGAGCAGTCCTAGCAGCCGCTGCACCGGCCAAAAAACACAACGTAGGGTATCTTTCCAAACTGAGTTGTGGGTCAAATAGTACGAATAGAGGGACAATTGTATTCATGCATGCATATCAGTCTTTGTCTCTCCTTCATTTCTGGTCGCTTGCTTTATCGTGGGGGAAATCGTGCTGTCGAAGGTGGTGGGCTTGTAGCCAAACAGTGATGACTGTCTAATACAAGCTAATAAAAGACCTGCTATCTTTCGTCCTGAAGGTAGAAAGCTACGCAGTTATTGAGAACTTTCGGCTTCTTTCTAGGCATTTCTGCACTTAATCATTGCCGTAGGTTGATTCTGTTTTGCACCATCTGTCGGCGAACCATACCTGAGTGCCTTCCGTAGTTTACCGGCGTTGGTATAGAGCTTCACGGCTTCGCGCACTTCTCCACGTTTTTCCAACTCATGTGCCAAAACCAAGCACGCTTCCTGATCTCCTGTTTCGCCGCACACTTTCCTTGCCTCGTCTATCTGATCCATTGAGCACAGCACGCGAACCTTATGACTGTGCAAATTTCCACGTGAGTACCACATCAACGCTTGTTTCAGCAGGGCTTCCTTTCTTCGTGCTTGCGGACCCAATTTATCGAGCTGGTTCGACAGTTTGGCACCTGCAAGCGTGTTGGTTGGATCCACGCTTGACCCCTGAGGCACCGAGGCGACTCCATCTTGTTTTGAGGTAACTAGGCTCCGCTTGTGACGCTCTGAAACGCCGCTAGAAGCGACGGTCTCCTGCTCTGCTTCCCAGGCTTGCTTCTCGATGCGGAAGCCCTGCCACCTGGGTCACACACGAGCAGCCAAGACTACGATGTTTCTCAGCAAGCAAGCAAACAACTAAAAACACCGTCCAGGTCTCCTGTTTTCACCGACGATGTTGACGACGGCGGAGCAGCATTCTGAATTCAC
>AVCM01000133.1:0-14589 GCA_000447165.1 Hammondia hammondi
CCAACGCCGGCGGAAGGCCCTTCGCGCCAGAGGGTCATTTGGACAAACGGTAGAGGATCAGAGGGGCGAAGGCTGCCACGAGTGTCCTCTCCTTTCCTCGACAGCTGACACGCCTGAAGCCGTCGTCCCTAATCGGTTCCCCCACGTGTGCTTGGCCCTCGTGGATTTGAGGAAGGTCGGCCCGCTAGGCGGAGCCGGAGAAATGTCCGTGTCATCAGGAGCGATGTCGCCGACTGACGCAAAGGCGCCTGGATGGCTCTGCAGAGTAGAGCAGAGGGCAAGAAGCAGGCGTTTCGCTGAACGAGAAACGCGACGAGCGGAGAAAGCGGCCTCCGAATCTCTCAATACAGCGTCCCAGGACATTAGCAACGATACCCAGGAGAGCCACAGAGAGTCGAAACGCACTGACGGAACAGATTCCACGGGAAAGGAAGACCCCGCATCAGAGCGGTGGCGAGAACTCAAATCGAAGCGCCGAGACACTTCGGGAGGTGTTGAGAGCGTCAGCAGGCTTTTGTGGTGCTGCGGTGAGGGCGTCGAAGATGGCCACAAGGATTGTGAGCCGTTGTCTATCCTTCACGCTCTCCCTCAGTTCCCAATCATTCACGACAAGGGCACCTTTGATGTGTTCTATCTGCTGAAAATACCGAAGGTGTACGTGCAGCGGATTTGGGCGCTCCTACCCGCTCGAGGCCTCCTCTGTCTTACGTCCTGCAATTGCACACGGGCAGAGTTGGAAGGCTTCTTTTGCGAGCCGGAAAACGGTGGCAAACCGTTTTTCCAAGTCTTGGACCAACTGCGTCACAAAGCCTTCAAATTCGGCGGTGTTGAGGGCCAAATTGTCACGACACTCATGTTTGCGCGAGCAGACACATGATGGGGGAACAGGAAAAAGAGTAAACGGGTCAGCTAATGCAAAAGAACGAAAGCTCCATTTCTCCGATGTCTAGATAGAGATGATCATCCAAGAGAAATATGAAGTCGAGGGAGAAAATGCTGACTTTCTTCTGAAGCTCTCGTCAGTCCGTCCGTTTCCGTTCGTTGTTGGCCGCAAGAGTTTGTGCCGCCGTTCAAGCGTACCGGGGCGCCGTTTATCTTTGTAAGTTGTAGTTTACAGCGTACGGGAATGTAGTTGCCGCAGCGAACTGCACTGAATACTCGTATTCATATGGGCAGGCTTTCGATGTTTATGGGAAGAGAGTTGATCGCTGGGCTTCTGTGGGGAGGACCAACTGCAAGAGGGCGCATTTAATGAAAACTGTTTGACCGGCTATTCACAAAAGCGATCCAGTCGTATGAGCCGATGTGCCCTCCCTTCAAACTCGATTCAAACTTGAGTACGCAGTTCCTTCGTTGAAGCGTTTGACTTACAACGCCACAGAACGAGCGGGTGTGAGTACGCCTCCCACTAGTGGCGCAGCGTCCGCGGTTGCTCCGTTTCTCTCTCCGTTAGTACATTTTACGGCGGTGCTAGCCCACGGTTGTCATTCATACACAGTTCCACACACAGCACTGATTTCGAGGTCCTTTTTACTACACGAACGAACGCCATTTGCCGACACTAGTGGCATTACCCATTTGGAAAATCACGAAGGGATTGACATAGGCTAAATGGAGAGAAAAAACAGCTCTCTTGTGAACGCCCCACTTGCAAACCACATTTTTTCCATTTCTATGACCCCGGTCCCTGCCGTTCCCCTCGGGTAACTTCCGGAAGTAGTTGTGCTGCTCGGAGATGCGTTGCGAGTATTTCCGCAGTCATTTCATCATTTCCAGCGATCTGGTTCTGCAGATCGGCACTGACCCTCTGCCATCGTAACCGTGCCAGCAGTAAGGCGTGGTTGAGCTCTTCACGCCGTCGTTCAAGCGAACGGTTTAGGGTGCGTGAGAGGTGCAACTCCTGAAGCGCTGACCGAATAACACGCTGTCGAGTTAACTCCTCTTCTTTTCTTCGTTTGCTGTTGCCCTCTCCGTGTAGCATCCTCCTCTAGAAAGTTAACCTCGTCTCAAGGACTGCAGCACGCTTGCTTCTCAGATTTTTTAGTTCCGCTTCAAGCTGCTGTGACTGTGTCGTCTACGTGACCCCAGCACCACCTGTATCTTTCTGTTTAGTCAATTGCCAAAAGTCATCTCGTGCAAGGCTTGTAACAGACGGCTTTCCTCTGTACGTGTCTCTTGTTCTTCTACATCCCTTGCAATGTCGACATCTAGATGCGCGCAGTCTGGACATGTAGGAGGATCAGATGAACGCTCCCTTGTCGAAGACGCACCAAGACGGATAGAAGAGGCGGAACGTGGTATGTCGACAGAGCCGCCTGCGCTGCCTGAATCGCTTGGTTCATTGACACCTGATGAACGCCGGGGTTCGCTTCCATGGGCTTCTCGACGGCTGCCAATTTCACTAGTTTCATAGTGGAACTGCCGCGTTTCAGTAACGTCAGCGGGAGAGACCCAGCTGAGCACCTCCTGTCCGACACCGGGACTGTATTGTAGCGATGTCACAGTGCGCGCCATCAGCAGGAGAAGTGGGATGCCCAGATCTCTGAGTTCCCTCGTACCCAGACCGTTTCTGGCTACCGCAAAGGTGCACTGACCATATTCCTTACCTTCGAGAGGCTTAACCGTACACCACATCATCCAGCTGGATCTCTTCCAAAATGGAGGGGTGTCCAACACTTTTGAGACCCTCTAGCTGTCTGTTCGAATCCGAGGCATCCTCACTTGACCCCTCGTCCGGCAAGCGTAAAGATATTTTAAATGGTGTCATCTTTGCCTGAGTGATCCACGGGAGGCACGACAAAGTGTACGGGGCAAACAAACTCGCGTGGCTGTCTTTGTTTTAGCTAGGTAAGAGGGCGTGACGGCTAGAGATGCACTAGCTTGCTGCAAAAACGTAATTTGTCGGTTGCCGCTGACCTGCACCAGATGCACACAGCCCTTCCGTGCCTTGGACTGAAGATACGTCTGCCCATTTTATGTTTGACAAGCTGCGTAGATTCGCTGAAAAGTCGCCAAACCTGAAACGGCTTTCCTCCTTGGAACACACAAAGGCACAATAGACCCGTGTCTTTTCCTTTGGCATGCGTCGAGAATCGAGAACAACTGCATTCAACTGTGTGGTGTAATACGTGAACCGTTAAAAGCTCCATGTAGTTTGCTGCAAGGTAGCAGGAGACAGCCAAGTCCTCCAGCATGAGACTTGAACCGGACAAACTGCCGGTCCTGTCGGCTGGTAAGTGCACCCCCGCACACTGAGACACGCACACCTGTATGCAAAAGCAACTCGTTATAGGGTTCCAAGAAGAAGGCAGGAATAGCTGAGGAAGAAGGAAGTTCACCGTTCGATTGGACGCAGCAACTGAGAGGGGAAAGACCTGAGCTAAACAACGAACTGTTGGTGCCACGGCATGGTGGCCCTCTCGCATTCGCTGTTTCACGGGTGCGTAGTTAAACAACTTAACGAAACACCGCGCTTTTCGCCATCCAGCCACAAGTGGTAGTCCTCGCTACTTGCAACAGTATCGGACAGCCATTTGCCCTGGAAGATGGGGTTGCCGGTCATGAAGTATGTAAAGCGCAACAGCCGGAAGTGCGCGGATGTTCTACACGAATACGGGAAGTTGGCGTGACGTTATCTTGCTTTGTCATCACAGTGTGTTGCCACAGTCAACAGATGAAGCTGTCTAACAGAGACTCAACTGGGCATACTTTTGTACTGTCATGATTGCAGCCTCATAGAAACAACTGGGAATACTCGCACAATGTCATCTCCCGAGAACCTACACAATGAGCCACCAGCTGAACTATCTACGTTTTCCGGGGCCACAAATACTCTAAATGGACATCTATGGTGATCCAGCCAAGGCACGGCAGTAAGGACATGACTCCCAAACAGATTTTTGCTCCACGCATCTTCGAGTGCTTACGCGATTCCGTTCTTGAGGGTAGATACGGCACGCTGTACCCAAGAGCCAGTTGGCAAGGCTGAAACAGTGCAGCTGGTTGGAAAACGAAACCTGAACTACCGATACTGGATCTCATGTTCAAAACCAACAATGTTACAGTGCAACAGACAAAAGCTCAGCGACACTTGCGTAATACTGAAAAGAATGAAGGTCTCACGCGATAGCGGTTCATGCTGTGTACGTAGGATCGACCTTCTTCCGTTTACGATCTGAGCCGAAAGAAGTGTGTCGTTTTGCTCTACAGTGAAATCTAATTGTGGCAGCTGATGCTGAGCTAGCCAATCAAGTTTGAGTGGTTTTCTTCGTCTTCTTTTCGCGGTGTGCATGCGCAAATTGAACCGCTGTTGAATTGGCATGTGGTTGAAAAAGGTGTGTACCGCTGGTATGCTTCCATTGCTCTCTCAGTTGGCTTCCTTCTTTCATTTAAATTCTGCCATATTGTTCGTAGTTATCTTCTCTTCTCCAGAGTTTTCTATCTGCTCTTTCGTCGCGCTTGTCTCGAGCATCATCTTCGTGTCAGGTTCTCCCCACTCTGCGCAGGAGCGCTCTTTCCCTGCTCTTGTTTATCTGTCTTCATCCTTCACTTCTTCTCTCCTCTCACTTTCGAGTTCTTCGCCGTTCGAAGAGATCACTCTCCACTCTCATTGGTGCACTTCTTTCAAGCTCCTCATATTCCAACCGCGGAAGCGGCTGTCACCATTATGGAACATCAAGTGTTTGTGGTCGTGGTATCGTGCAGCAGGTCTTAGTGTAGTCCCCGATCACATCCTCAGATTTGAGAGAAAGGACCGAGCGCACGACAGTCTAGTGCTTTCGAACGGGCTGTTTAAAGTGCCCATTCTCTGGGGCACACCTTGAGTATTGGCATGTTAGGGTCTTTCAAGTTTTCCGCATCACGGAACTTGTGGGCATTACAGACGAGCGCTATTTCCTTTTGTGTGCCTTCACTGGCGCTTCTGAAATCCACGCTCTCTGCCTTCCCTGCTATTCACCTTCTCGGAAAATTCTTACGCTTCACGGAGGTTCGCCGGTCATGCACTCCGTGTCGGGGGCAGCTGCGCGCGCGTCTCCTCCATCTCCCGGTCTCCTCGTGGATGTTTCTACAGAAGCATGAGAAGCTCGGCTGCAACCTTCGCGTTTCGTCCCAAAGGGGCTCTGTGGGCTGCGGTGTCTGCTTCGAAAGTAGCGGCCTCAACTCCTGGCGGACTCTCGCCTTCGTTTGCAGGTGACAACATCCCTGTCCAGCAGCGATGCGGTTCAACGAGCAGGCCACTTCTGACCAGTGGGTTCCTCTCCTTTGAAACCAACTCGAACAGACACTTCGACGGGACGAAAGGGGCTTGGCACGGGTCAAAGAAGCAATTCTGTCGCGGCAGCGTCCAATTTGTTTGTGGGGCGGCGATCACGGGAGCGGTTGGCTGCGTCTGTTTATCCTGGGGCTCGAGGGCGTCTGGCGAGAGAAAGGAAGAGACCGCTCTGCGCTGCGGTACCCATGTCCCGTCGCAAAAGGTACTGGAGAACAGGCCACGAAGTGGAGAGTACCTCCGAGGTTTCGGTCTCGCCGGGCGGGGAGAAAGGTTCTCCCATCTTGCCGTGTCATCGTGCTCGGAACGTGGAAGCGGAAACAAGGGAGAGGGCTCTTCCACCAACAGATCTCGCATACTGTACAGCTGGGGCAGCGGCATCGACGGCCAGCTAGGTCTGGGCAGCAGCGCTCTGAGTGTGTCGACACCGCAGCCAGTTCCAGCATCAGCGCTCCACGATGGAGAGTTTATCTTTCAGTGCGCAGCTGGCGCTTTCCACTCCGTCTGCTGCACCTCTTTGGGCCGGGTGTTCACGTGGGGGCGGGGTGGAAAGAACCGTCTGGGACACGACTGGCCAAGGGAAACCCCCACGTCAGCCTCGCCGGGTGGCAGGCCGAACCGGTCGTCAACAGAGCACTTGTCTGCCTCGGGCGTAGCGGAGACTGCGGTCCAGACCCTTCCCAAGTGCGTGGAAGGTCTCTGTCGCCTTTCGGCTCGCGTGCACGCCGTCGCCTGTGGAGAGGACCACACGCTGGTTCTCACAGACTCGGGGGAAGTCTATAGCTGGGGGGGGAATGCACACGGAGAGTGTGGACGTGCAGAGACTTCGGAGAGCACTGTGGCGGCGCAAGCAGGAGATCCGGCGCGAGCAAAGCGGAGGAGTTGGTTGTGGGGCATCGTAAGAGGCGACAAAGGCGAAGGAGATATAGATGCTACCGAAGAAGCCTCAAGTGCGCGTGATGCGGACAGTCCATGGGCTGGAAGAACGGAGAAAGAGAAAGGCCTTGTGGGCGGCCGAGTGGAAGGCGCTCTACATGGGAAGAGAGTGACTCAGATTGCATGTGGCAAGCACGTCTCCGCCGCCGTCACTGAGGAAGGAGAACTTTATGTGTGGGGAGAGGGACGAGGCGGACAGGTGGGCCCGCCGGTGCCCGCAGGCAGGAGATCCGAGGATCGAAGGAAGGAGGTTTCGACTTCAACTTTTCCCAGTTCCGGCCTTTCCTTCAATGTTCATACACCAAGGAGACTGGAAGTTTATGGCCCTGCCGAGAGCGAAGAAACCTCTCAAGACAGAACGCCGAAGAAGGTCGTCCAAGTTGCTTGTGGGTCCTCTCACTGCGCCGCGTTGACAGAAGACGGAGAAATTTACACGTGGGGCAGTGACGATTACGGCCAGCTAGGCCTGGGCAAGGAGTCGCGGTTTGTTCTCTTGCCTCGAAGAGTAGACGCACTAGCTGACAAGAAGGTCGTTTCAGTTCGATGCGGCCACTTCTTCACTTGCTGCACCACGTCGACGGGGGAAGTTTTTGTATGGGGGTATGGCCGAGATGGTGAGTGCGGAAATGGACGGAGCGACGCGGCTCTGCCCGTCCTCATTTCGCTGGAGGCTCAACCAGGCGGCAATAAATACGCTAGTGGAACAGTTCTGGATACTGTCGCAGGAGGTGGCCACCTTGCAGCACGGACACAGGAAGGCGGTCTCTGGATGTGGGGCCGAGGAAGAGAGGGCCAGCTAGGGAGGGGAGACGCCATTGAGAGCGTAGCAGCCAGCAGAGATTCCCCTCAGTTAGTGGAAGAACTTTGGAACAGGTCTCCTCGCGGCAGTCAATCACGGACCTCGTCAAACTCACGTGCACTCACGGGTCGGAACGATCGGGAAGAAGCCCGGCAAACATCAAGGGTCGTTGCAGCGTGGTGCGGCCAGTCTCATACGCTCGCGCTTGTAGAATCGACGGGGAAGACAGATTTTTCTGAGTGAAACGGACGCAACATGCACGAAGTTTCCAGGTACAGCAGAGACAAACACGCTCGGCGTGCTTCTAGAACCGCGAGATGACGAAGTAACTTGTTCTGGAAGTCGAGACCTAACGGAAAAAAGTCTGGAGTAGCTAGGTTGCCAGTTTGCACCTAGGAGTCCGGTTCTGTCGAGAAGATTCATTGTGAGTGGTAGAGGGCTTTAAAGTTATATTGACACGCACCAACTCAACTGCCGCCTGTTACTGCGGAGTGGTGGCTCTCGCGCAAATGTATTCCAAACGTACACGAGCTCGGCGGCGTGGCGTTCACGTGTCCGCTGCTACGAACACCCCATTCCCCTTTTCGTGACCGAGACGAAACTGAAACGTTGTCAGGTGAAATCGTTTTAAAAAGCGCTCGGACGTACTTACTTACAAAAGAAACTACATACCCACAACTGCCACATTTGTGACCAGTTTTTGAGCGTGCCTCATAGCTGGCGCATGGTACCATGTAAGGGTAGCAGTGACTTAGCCACTTTCTTCTCAAGAGATTACCTGCTGGTAGCGAGGTAGCTGCAACTGCAAGAACTAACGTGGGGTGGAACTGTGCTTTTACTTTTCATGACCTTTCGACGCAAATAAACTATCTTCGCTGGAAGGTCATTCGGCTGTCCCCATCCCCAGGGCATCCAGCTATACATCATCGAGATCACGAAACTTTATTTTCTGCACGGAAGTCTCGCTAAATAGTCTCTTTTTGTTAAGCTCGATGGATCATTGCAGATCGTCTTCGCGGAGAAAGAAGACCGACTACCTGCCCGTTTTCTGGATCACAACGGATACCAGTGTTTCGAAGAAAATGCCAGCTGCATTCGATGGCTAAAAGAAACACAAGTGCACCACAGGCACTACTTGCAAACTCGCGACGCCTATCCGTATGGAGAGAGGTTTTAACTTTTCGGTGTACACGATCAAAATTGTTTTGTACGCACTCGATCACCAACTGCGTTGTCGACTGTGTGGCGCCACAACCAGCATTTTGCAATGTTTTGACCCGTAAAAACCTACTAAACAATCTCTTAGAATCGAGCGCGCACACAGAGTAATAAACGTCGGCACCTCTTCACGCCGTTTACACTTCACCTGAGTATATGTCGAGACTATTACTGATGAGGTTCACTGCGTTCTGTGCGGAAACTGCTTGTCCCTCCATGGACGAGAAGATTGATTCAAATGCACTTGGACAGAACACATTATCGGCCAGGATAAAATTCGACTGCTCGGGTACGGCACGCTGCGTAGTTGTTCGCTTCCGTGTGGCGTGCTCTGACGAAGGGGCGTTGAGAATGAACGCCTGAGCACTTGATGCGGAACTGGAGAACTGTTCTGCCGCTGCAGAAGTTGAAACGAGATCGAATGGCGCGGCAATCGGGTATGCTGCCAACCACCTGCGTCTGTAAATGTGTTGAGGATTGACAAAAGTGGACTCCAGAGTTTCATTCGTCAGCCACTGCGGGGAGGCCACTCGGCACAACGTTTTCTTCCCGGGAGCTACGTCACCGCTTTCCTGGGGAGCGGTGGAGTCCCTGGGGCTCTCTCCCACGTCCACATCCATTGCAGTCTTGTCTAGAGGCACTTTTCTCCGGAAAACGTCTTGACCCGCATCCTCTGCCGCATGGCCGTAACACCCGGCGACGTAGAACTCCGGAAAAGCACTGGCGGCAGCGCCGCTAGGCCGAGCTTTCAGAATTAAGCGAGACATGTCGCCTGACCTGCTTCCCTCCTCTGATGTCACGCTAGGTGAGCTGGTCCACCTGATTGCATCGGCAACGAAATAAACCAAATGGACAGTCCGCCAAGACTTCGGAGGTACCGTTACCCGCTCCAGTGCAGATGTTTCGCTACGCGTTCGTTCACCTTCTTTCCAACTGTCTTCTCGGTGTCTGTACACCCGCACGCCGGAGAGCTCCAGGGGCGCAGCCACAACTACAAAGTCGTATAAGACGGATTCCAAACGCCTTTGCGCTTCTGCGGTACACGAGTTTCCTTCCAGTCTTGGGCGCAATTTGTATCGTTTCCTGCTTTTGGTGACCTGTCTTGCACCAGCCTGTGGCTCTTCAAGTACGTCCCTAATGCCGCAGTTCAGGAACGCGTTTGAAGTGAACCGCGCTATAAGATATTCCACTAGGACGCGGCCCGAGTACCGCTTTCCTTGGAAGAAGGAACCGACACTCCCCAGCATGGCTATGATTCCAGCAGCAGCATTGATTTCCTCTAAATCCTGCGAATAGATGGATCGCGTGACGCCACTCATAAAATCCATGCCATCACGCGTCAGGCCTGTTTCTGCCGCTCGGGTGGCAAACGTCTTCTCTGTTAGAGGCTTCATGCCTACACTGTCCACCATTTCTAACCCTGAGGTGAATCCTTTCGGTGCGGCACACAACTCTTCGTACTTTTCACCGCTGCCATGCTCGAAACCGGGCTGCAGAAACAGGTCACGTGTCACATACACACACAGAGGTATCCCTGCAAGCTTCGAATAGAGAGATTTCCAGCCCCTCTGCGTATCCTGCATTAATTCCAGTATCCCTTGGCCGTTGCCTCGTATCGCGAGGAAAAAAGCGGGGATAGAAACGTCATGCACTCGATTGTCTCGCGTGATAAGAAACGTGCGGGTAACTGACGACTCAAATTCAGCCAAAGGCATCGGACCCGCGGTATCTCCGGAGCTGCCCACATCTTCATCAGCAGCCGCCTTGTTTCCTTTCTCGGAAAGATGGCTATTCAACATTTTATGGAACGTCGATAGCCAGAGGTTAGTCTCCTCAATATCCGCACCACCGGTCTCGACGACATTTCCGTCGATGACGGCGTAGTCCAGTCTCCCCCCATAATGGCTGCCGCGTTCGTACAGGTCGATTTCGAACTCAAACGGCTTCGTCCCGTCTTCCTTGTTCAGGTTCCACAATCCTCTCCGACGAAAGTCTGAGAGAATTTGCTGCTCTAACGCCTTCAAAAAAGCGGAAGTTGCTGCGCCTGCAATCCCACCACCAATAATCGCAACGCGGACGACTGTTCTACCGTCACCGCTGGTTCGCGAGCGCCCACGCAGACCCGGTTCTGCTGTAGGACTATCACACACTACATTCTGCAGCTTCTCTACAGCTCCCAGACCGAGAACGCAGAGCAGTAAAAGCCGTACGGCACGGGGCATCTCTGAGAGCCACGTCAAGCCTCGGGACAACACCGGAAACACACGTGGCGCTCACTGGCCGCCTTTGTATCGTAGGCGTGCTAGAATCAGCTGCACAGAGTGGCCCATAAGAGAATGCAAAAATCACGTCTACACGCAGACCGTCACAAAAACCAGCTACCTGAAGAGTCGGCAAGTTCACAGAACAACTACGATCGACTGTTCGGGCAGTGGACCGCACCGCAGTGCGTTGTCCGAGTGACCCGCTAGTCTCCGATGTTTCGACAGTCTCACGGTTGCAAAATGACGAGCATCCCGAAGTTGAAGCTTCTTGTGACTCACAAGAAGAACAACTCCCCCCAAAAAATTTTTACAGCGAACAAGCAGGTTCCCCTCGAACAAAAATTTAACGTTTCCTCACTAGAGTGGCCGACGTCTCGGGGGGAAGCTCTTGCCCCCGGCCAGTGAACGGGGAAACACTCGCTGACCAGTGGGTGAGGAAGAAGAGGAAATTTGGCCACATCGGCCCCACAATAAAAAAAGATGTGTGCTTCTTTGCTTGTTGGACCGTTTATCCAAAATACAAGGAAACCCGCGACCATCTCCGGAACTGATTGTGTGCTGAGCGTCGTTTGCAGACGAGAGGCGGTCGCCGGACCGCCGCTCCAGCGCATGCGAACCGTCAAATCTCACACGGGCAACAGCAGCCCGAGAAGGTATCATGTGCGGCCCCGGTGACTCTGTAAAGGAAGTCACTAGACTTTGCTGGACTTATTGTGGCCGGATTCAACCCTCC
This sequence comes from Hammondia hammondi, assembly GCA_000447165.1. Classification (NCBI taxonomy): domain Eukaryota; phylum Apicomplexa; class Conoidasida; order Eucoccidiorida; family Sarcocystidae; genus Hammondia; species Hammondia hammondi. The sequence continues at coordinate 11,220 of AVCM01000133.1, forward strand.
GTCACCTCATTAAAAATCGCAGAACTCGTTTGACTGCCACAAGTTTCACTAGCTGCAAAACCTGGAAGCGGGACTGCAAATGAACCCCTACCAACTCGAGTTCGCAGCCTTCGAAGAGACTTGCTCTTCAGTGGATGTGTTCTGTGCACGGCATTTGAAACAGCTCCTCTAAAAAGACTTTTGGTGTGACTCGCTTTCCACCGGAAACCGGTCGCAGGGCTGTTCGTGTAGAGGCTGTTACGATCCTAGCAACTGGAATAAAACGTGTGCCACTATTTCCTGTGTCAACACTGCACACCCCCCACACAGATTATGATGATACGCAAGCTGTGTATGGTTCAGCTATCCACAAAGCATTCCAATACATGGTGATGTACCAAGCAATGCGACGGCTTATGGCGGATAGCGGACACGCGCCCCGAATCAAGGTGCGGTTCCCACAGCCATGATTCGCGTGCGGTCAGAGACACGGGAAGTCTACGCTTTGGTTTTTAGTGATTGGTATTATAACGACGTGCCTGTCCTTTTCGTAAAGTGTTTAGGCTGCTCACGAGAGGAAATCGGGCCAAGAGTACCACAAACCTGCGTCGTTCAGTGGCTCGAAGCCAACCCGTAGCAACCCTTTTCCACAGAATTAGCTTCCCATCGTGTTCAACCGCTCAAAAGCGTTCTGGAAAGCTAAAAGTGTCGGCGAATATCAGTCCAACGTTTCCTCTACGTGAGGTGGGAACGGGTGCAAATACCATAAAGATGCAGGTGCGTCAGTCCGCCTGACAAATGGACAAGTCATCAGGGCCGATCATTGTCTTCGAGCTTCCATTCCCCAATCTCATTGAGACCTTGTGTTAGAAAACGATGGCACATAGAATGTAAACTCCAGAAGTAGCATTCATCTACAGGGCAACTCGGAAAAGCAAACAGGCGGCAAACCAAACTCACGCACGAGGTGCGCACCCAGTGAATATTATAGAGATCTACACTGGCACCTGACGCAGTGGAAAACACCCGCGTGCGGAGCTCTCTTGAAGTGTGCGGTTTCTCCCTGAGCGTCGCAAAACTGAATCAGCGGCACAATATTTGTGTTTGCCTCGATGAGGCTGCTGGCTGGCAAAGACATGGTTACGCGAGAGAATAGAGACTGACACAACAGCGAGCTCAGGGAAAACGAAAAATTAAGGCAGGGTCTTTGTATATGCTTCTAGAAATTGAATTCGCAAATCCCTGTGGTCCATTTCATGGCCCACCACCCATGAACCCCGAGGGTAGACTGCTCTGAAAATTAACGAGGGATGGGTTGAAAGGGGTGCCTGCAAACGGAGAGCCCTCGGCGTCCCAAGCCTTCCTCAGAAGTTCCTCCTTCTCCAGTTCGTCTGAGGTCTTCTCTCCCCGCAACTTCTGCTGTTGGTCGAACATCATTTTCCGAATATGGGCCTGGGTGGCGGCGTCAAAGTCCTCCACACGCTTGACCGACTCAATCTACGCGCCAACAAAGTTGCAAAGACAGCAAACCAACGCATTGCGGAGGCGAGCCATCCAACCAACAAAGCATGAAACAAAGCGAAGTAGAAACACCTTCCAGACGCGAATGCGACAGTACCTCGAACCGCATGCAAACGACGTACAACCTTTCATGGCGCCAAGAACGGCATCAAAGGAATCGACAATGTAAATGCACGGTTTACAGATAAAGATGATGACAAACGCCCTCTTAGGTGCACAACAGTAGACGCTCTCCTCTCTTATCGACCAAATACCCGTACATATTCACATATATACGTACATTATATACATCATCGCATCGCTTAGAAATGTTATGTGGTGTCACAGTGTACTCACGACCTTGCTGCGCCGTCCTCGCCGGCGGCAGGATGGTCTTACCTTTGTGGTGTCGATTTTTTTCTCGCCTTTGAGGACAGACGCCCACCAATTTTCTCGTGCCTTTTCAATTGAGAGAAGTAGATACGGGCCGTCTTCTACCTGCCAAAGAGATTCAGCCGCGTTCACGTGTTCCTCCCACTCGCCCTCCAAGAGGACGTCACCTGATTTCGGCGAGAACGACAGAGGCAACACAGCAAAGTGAAACGCCTGTTTAACAGTAACTCTTGGCTCAGCATCTGCTCCAGTCTCGTCTCTCACTCTTACCACTTGCGAAATAAAGATAGACCACCCTTACAGCAATGCCACGTCGCACGCGCGAATCTCCCAAGCACGCTTTTGCACCATGAAGGACCGTGCCGGTAAATATACGGTGAGGCAATGATGTACATTTATACATGCATCTACGCAAACATTTCTATGGGAATACCCGCATGCGGAATTCGTGCACGCATCTTCAGGAAGCAGAGACCCTCACTCCGACGCTAGGACAACTCTCTGCTTCTTCTCATTTTCACAGGAAAGAGTGAAACCTCAAGCCCCAGGCGTTTTCCTGCCACAGTCCTGCGACTCCAGAAGGCTTCTTCAATTCGTTCCTCTCCCGCTTGAGGCACAACGCCCTGTGTGAACTTTTTTGAAGGAGAGGTGTCTGCGCAGAAGCAAAGTGCGTCCCTAGCTCCGGGCCAGAAGGCATCCGTCTTGACGGCACACAGTGATTCATGAAGTCTCTAGAAGCCACTACAAAAAAGAGGATCCCGAGGAAGCTAGGGAATACGCTCATTACGGCGTCCTGAGGAAGCTGAGAACCCGCGATAGCGGTTCCCAAGCAAGAGTGTTTGTCCAGAATGCCAAGCACGGTTGTTTACGCCAAGAAAAGGAATGAGACTGTCAACGCAAGACAAACTGACAACGCCAGGCCGTTCTTGCTGAGGATTTCGCATACCTGCTACGACGACCTTTAGTGTGGTCGGAGTGATCGAGACAGACACGTCCTTCTTCCCTTTGTATTTGTTCTTGTCGAGACGGAACTGGAGCGTGAGGTCCGTGAAGGACTGTGTCCAGCGGTAGTTCTCGCACACGCCTCCATTCCAAGTCGTCAGCTCCTTGCCTGCTGTACCTTGAGAAGAATTCACTCCCGTATTCCCGCACTCCTTCGATCTCTGCGCCTCGGTCGCTTCCGTCTCCGGTCGCGACTCCGCCATCTGCCGGCTCTCTTGCGTTTTCTCCGGCTTCCCGACATGTCCCGCTTTAGGGTCGGACGCCGCGGAGACGCCCGCAGGGGTCAGGGCGCCTCGAGGCACCACGTTTGCTGACTTGCCGCGCTTCTCCACACCAGTGCGTGGCGCCGCTTGAGCCTTCGCGGATGCCGACGTTCCTCCACGAGAAGAGGGCACTGCTCCGACTTGGGCCAGAAGGTGGGGCTGAGCCCGTCGCCTATAGGCCATCTGCGCCTTCGAAAACGCTTGGTGAACCATGGCCTCCGCGCGGCCCTCCC
>AVCM01000135.1:0-10992 GCA_000447165.1 Hammondia hammondi
AGAGGCGCACCACTGACACTCAGGGTTCCTGTGGTTTGACAGGAACTCCACAGAATGGAAAAGCCAACTCTTTCAAGAGGTGTCTGTTGTCAGATGAGTTCTTCGGTGATCTCAGGCTGGGTACATAAGTCACAGTCTGTGTGGGAAGTTCGCGTCTAACATATACAACGGAGTATCAACTTAGATGCCCCGGAAAGTCCAGCAAGTAACTTCAGGGTGAAATCCTCACCGTCAGTGAAGGCAAGAATTTTCACAGGTGTTTCGGCTTGGACGCACGAGAAAAGATCCGGTCGTATGTCCGTTTATATTCTGTAAATCACGTGACTGCTGATTCTTTGCCATTGTACTCTTGGCGAGAAGGGAGGCGTGTTCCAGAGAAACAGGATGGCCAGCGAGACTGGGAACGATGGTCGATTCTGCTTTCAGCTAGAACACGAGAGTCGCAGCGGCGATATGTACTCGTGGAGTGCGACAAGCCAGAGAAAACACGAACTTCTCGCTGCGCTTCGGCGATGTCGAAGAAGGTGTTTTCCTCGCTCTCTCCTGTTTTGCCTGTTACCAGGGCTGGGGCATGACGGAGACGGGCATTTGCTTCTTGCAAGACCTGGAAGACAACGAGAAAGGGACGATTGGCGGCTCGTTTCCTTCACTCGAGTTCAAAATTGTCTCTCTTCCGGAGCTTGCTTATGACGCAACGGGGGCGACTCCCAAGTAAGACAGAAGGAGACAGAGAGCGAAAGGCAAGAGAAGACGGTTCTGTGAAATGCATGCCTTCTTGCCGTGCCAGGGGGACCCGAGACACAGGATGTGAGCCTCTCTGTCGTGTGTCTCGCGGAGAGAGAGCCGGTGATGTTGCATGCTCATGGAGTTGGCAAGTAGACGGGAAAGCAAGAGATCGAATGCCTAGCCCGTCTTCAACACAGGGGGGTTTCGATCGTCCACGGCTGTTTTTCTTCTCCGACAGTTTGTCCGCTCATGCCTCACCGCGTCCGTCAATCCGGTCACGTGTACTTCGGGATGTGTGTACAGAGGCGAGTTGCTCGTTCGAGGCCCGTCAGTCACGAAACGGTATTTCCAGGACCTGAAAACGACTCAGGCTGTATTCGACAAGGACGGCTGGATGCGCACCGGCGACGTCGTAGAACTCCTGCCATCCGGAGCGCCGCGGATCATCGACCGAGCAAAAAACATCTTTAAACTGGCACAGGTAGGTCATTAGTAGAAACCTGCTGGGGATGTTGCTTGTCCGGTAACGTTGGTGGAGACTAGTCGAGTTTGCTGGCATCAATGTGCGCACTTAGATCGTCTGGTTTTATTCAGTGGTTCACCCCGTGGACGAATTGGATTCTACAAGTATTCGTGTTTGACTTGGAGGTGACAGTCGTGCAATCTGTTGATTACTAAACGGTTAGAACCAGTCCGTTAGTAAGGCGAAGCTAGGAGCTAATCTGGTCGTAGGTGGCATTGTTCTGTACATAGTGGGCTAGAGAACAACAGACTTGGCAGGTGACTTGCAGTGTTTTACATTTTCCGCGCTACGAGACTTTCTGGCAAGGGTGTTGGTCGCTCACCTGTGCTGTCTCAGTGACCTCACTACGTTGTATGTGCAGGGAGAATATATTGCCCCAGAGCGGCTGGAGAACATTTTCGCTTCATCGCCCTTTGTCGAGCAGATTTATCTTCACGGCGACTCCTTCCAAGTAAGCGAGAGTGCGAGAGGGCGACTAGCTGGTCTCAGGTTCTGGCGCGGCAATTGTATCGTTTAGAATTGTTCCTTAGCCGCGAATTTGTGCAAGTCGCTGTCGTAAATCTCCCTCTTCGCGACCTGACATGTTATTCGTCATGCTCTTGTGCTGGACACAAAACCGATGGAGGAGCGAAAGATCCACGCCCTCATTTGAAGCGTGAGGCTACTGGCGCATGCGTTTTTGTCAGAACTCGGTCGTTGCGATTGTCGTACCCTGCAAGGATGTCACGCTGAAATGGGCGAAAGAACACAACATGGTGAGGAAAACTTTGAGCAGTGTGACGGGATTTTTCAATGCGATGTGGTGTAGCCTGTCAGTTTTCGCATCGAAAACGACGGTCAGGATTTCTGCGAGGCCAACACTTTTCTATCTGTGCAGCCTTTATCCTGGAATTCATATGGGGTGCAGAACAAGATGGTAGATGTATAGACTTTTCAGTGGGCTCTTCGGCTCGTGATCGTGGAGGCGCGTTCAGCAACTAATCCCGTTACAGTGATCCGTGGCATTATTCGTGGAGTCACTGTATAAGTTCCTTTTCTGGCGTCACAGTGCTTTGCCAGCCTCGTGTGCCTGAATAAATCTGTCCCTCTTCGCGTGGTGCCTATTCAGGGGCAAGTCTCGTACACGGATTTGCTGAAGAGCACAGATCTGCGACAGAGCGTCCTACACTCCATGAAAGAAGCGGGCCGCGGACGGGTGCACGGTTTTGAGGAGCCGAAGAATGTGTTTCTTACCCCCCACGCCTTCACAGCAGAAAACGGCCTGGCAACACCAACAATGAAGGTTGTGCGCAAGCAAGTGGAGAAAGAATACCGGAAACAGATCGATGGAATGTACGCAGAACTCAAAGAGCGGCACCATCCTGCCAATTGATTTGCATCCACTCTCATTATAAAACGTTCGGGAGCGACCACCGAGCCCGGGCGTAACAACAATTGGCTCGGCGACATGAGCTGGACTGACACTCACTGTGTTAGTGCTTAAAACTCGGAAATATGCAGTTTAGATTCCGCGTTGTATGCCACTCTGTAGTGAGACACAGGTTAAGCCCTCGTTTCAGGTCGCAAGAGGGGCAATGAAACACTTCACTGGAAACCCGGATCGCGGATGCTGCAGGTAAAAAGGCGGCAGTTTTCGTCCGGTGTGTTTCGGGTGTATGGACACCGAGGCGACCCTGCCCCCCGTGCCGATGGTGCCAGTTGATGCTCGTGTTTGCCTTAGCGTGTAGTAAATTATCAAATGTTTGTCTGTGATGATATTTGAGCGCGCCGTGCGGAGCCGGTTTGTGAACGGTTTATTATCGGTTCAGCTGAGTTGTGGAGAGGACCCCGTGCCAGCAATCGAGAAACGCAAGAATCTGTTCGTCGTGCAGCGTTGTCGCGCCCGTTGTTACAGGCTAAATGCATTTTTCTGTTTATGTTAGTCGTGGATAGCCACGATAAAGAATTTTCCGTGAGGACGTTCGTAATGGGGACGGTCGTTCATAAAACGCAGAAATTTCTGTTGTGCAGTGCGGCAACTGGCTTACGTTCCGTGCGTTCCACTTGATCAGAGACATCCCATGAAGGACTGGTAGGTGTCTCTTCTGTTGTTGAGGGAGTGTTCGCGTGCAATTTCGTATCCTCCCCGCAAAACATCCGTGTTGGAATGCGTGGCAGTGCTGCGCCATCCGCGGCTCGTGCGATATGTTTCGGGAGCGATGCGCAAAACTCTGGTGTTGCGTCCCAGTGAGTGCCGCAGAAGTCCAGAAAACTTGATTCAACCAAATTTGCGAATTGCCAAAATGTTCGGCCGTTCAAAACAGTGAACTTACGGCTGAGACTGCCAGCACACTACGAGGCCCACTGAGTGATCAAATGTTTGCAGTATTTCGTCCGCCCACGGTTTGCTTCACGCGAAGCGGACCAGCATGACAAGAGTGTAAATTACTAGTTTCCTAGAAAGCGTGCATTGGCGATCGCTCTGGAAGTTTTGGTGTCAGGCATGTTACTGTGCAAAAGTGAAGGCATAGCACTTCATCACTCCGCAGCTGAAGACGCAAAAGCCACAGATAGTGTGGTGACGTCTCAGGGGTAGAGCACCCTGTCAGTGTTGCGGCCACAGAGACCGTCAGCAACAGTCAGACATACCAGTCACTATCAGTTGTCTAGCGATCGCCGCTGTCTTCAGCATGGTGATCATTATCAAGTGGTTGAAGGACAGAGTCAAGCAATCGGTCAACCTGAGGCAGACATCACATACTGTATGCGTAGCTGTTAGGACTGCAGGAAGTCACTGATTCTGAGCAAGCGTTGAAATGTCTTGGTGTTGCACAGGCTGATAAGCAACACTGAGAAAATGCTTCTCTGCTATACATTTTACCGAGCGATACCACTAACTCGTCCTCGCAAAAAGCAACTACGACGTCTCCGGAGGTCCCGTTGCGACTGCGCGTTGGCACTGTATCATGGACTAGGATTTCTCGTTTCGGCGGTACTTGGTGTTGGAGCATAATCATCGAAGTGCCATGGTGCCCAACAACTTAACTGGAAACTAGATTCCTCAGGCGACATGCGGCGCGTTGCCGCCGGGGTGTCCCTGAATCTTCTGTAGACGTCAACGTCTCTGTGCTACTTCAGCATCTGAGCCCAGGTGAGACGTTGACGGTCGACTACCTTGTTCTCGATAACAGCGAGGCAAATGCGATCCACAAGACTTACTTCAGCACACTGCATGAGTACGGAATCGAAAAACCGTTTCGTTTCTGTCGACACATTGTCAAAGTGATCTGACTGAGACGTGTCAGCACCGGTGGAGGCACCTTCCCTTAAAGCTGAAGACGAAAGCCTTGAATCGTCACCGAAATCACGGTCGTGCGCCTTGTACTTCTGCAGAATAGGACATGCACTCCGGCAAGCACGTTTTGACATCAGTAGGGAATGCAGAGGAGAGAAGAAGGCTGATACACAAGAGCGACACACCATGAATGACACGAAAAAGTGGCAGGACCCCCACCGCGGACGTCAGCGGCATCACTCGACGCCGCTAGGGTGTGCGCGACTTGCCGTGTTTCTTCGAATCCGACGAACAGCATGCAATGAGTCTTTTTGGTCATCGCAGTCTAGTATGGAAACGCGCTGCCAGCTGGGAAACAGCTGATTTCCTGTTCAAATGCAATGTGTGTGTAGTCGAAAGGAAAACGCGATTTCCACTTTCTACAAAAGGCCCCTTCTGTGGTCCATGTGATTGCTAAGCAAACGTGCACTACTGCACAGTACGCAAGAGCGACGAGCAGAGCTGAAGAAGAAAAAAAGAAAACGGAAGCAACGTTCCAGAATCGTCTCTGACCTGGTCTCGGCACAGTGCTGACCGCCTCTCTGTCTTCGTTACTTCCTCCAACGCCTCAGCAATATCGCAACAGTACTGGGAACACAATTCACAGGCGCTGAAGCTAGTTTGAGAGACACAGTGAAATGCTCAACATTCCTGTGGGCTCTCGGCTCCCTTCGTTTCATGTCCGCCGATGAGCTCAGCTTTTGACGTAGATTTGTCCATCACATCTGGATCCCTCTCTGGAATCTTCCAGCATTCTTCCCGTCTAAACATCCTTACAAAAGGTCGCACGTAACGGAATCCTCAAAATAGGGTGACGGGTGTAACTGGGATACCAATCTCACCTGTCCAATATCCGATTCCAATTTCTCGAGCTCAGCTTCGGCAGCCTTTTGTTCGCACTCGCAGCTGACGTGCATATCTGTAAGCGGCGCACAAGCGAATGCGCTTTCGATCGCTACTGTTTGCTCTCCCTTGAATCCTTTCGTACTCTTTACGCGGATGATGATCCCCACCCAACTCTTCGAACCCTGGTTCCTCTGAAAGGTCGTCCTTCTTTGCTTCGGAAGCAAGAGTGTCTGAAGTCTTACGTGCCAAGTCAGTGTAGCGGAGCTCCAGCTTGATAACTTCCTCAGTCTGGTCCGTTAACGATGGCACCTCGGGAGCGGCAGTCAGCTGCGTCTGAAAATCCCCGACCTTGATTTCCTCAGACTTTCCACCAAGCGTAATAGCCTGCACTTTCACTCAAGCGAGAATACCGTAAACGAAAGATGGTTGACGATAAGACACCGAAGTTCGGGCTGCCTCTCGCCTTCAGTGGTAACGAAGGCACTTCAGCGCAGCACAGTAAGCACCGTCGAAATGAAACCTATTTTCTGCGTTGCCTGTAAGCGTGTTCAAGAACTGTACGAGCGTGGCTAGTCCGAGTCACTGAACATGCAGCACGCTGCCGGCTGCTTGGAACTCAAGGTATAAAGTGGCAGGCAGAGAATGATGCGTGTGATGGCCCGTGTAGAAATATTTGCACTGGAGAAAGAAAATTAGCGCTGCGTAGATCATTCAGTCAGGGATAACAACTGTAAAACACCGTATGCTGCTGTCTATTGTGTGTCTAGCTCACATGAATCTCTTTCTCCAAGTCTGCCCGCGCCGTCTTGATCCTCTCAACGATGTCGTTGCCACGAGACAAGAGACCCTCGAGCTCCACAGCCATAAGCTCCGTCCCCTCGTCGGTGGTAACTGCTGATTTGCCAATATCTTGGAGTCGTTGCTGAAAATTCTTTTCCTCTGACGTTCTCCACTCCCTGATGGCTTCAATGTACGTCTCGGCGTTAGTTACTACGGCGTTGTTGCCTAACACAGCTGCTGCAAAAAGGAGAGGATCTGCTTCCGGGAAGTCGTGTGCCTGTTTGTCTGAACGTTCCGAAGACTCATTTTCTGAGTCGTCATTGCTTCTCCGATCCTCCTCTGACTTTGCAGGGCCGGGTGTTATCTTGTGTTCTTCGTCATTCCTGGGTGAGCAAACACTCCCCATTCTTCCGAGGCCCAACGTGGTTTCGAAGTCCGCCATCGCGAACCGCCCAGAGCTACTCTGGTTTTGCTGGAGCCTCGTTACAAAGATTGACGCCTTTTCGAGGACTACACTGTATAGAGCATCTCGCCTCTACTCTCATGTTCGCAAGCTTTCAGCCATGTGGAGTACTCGCGAACGGTCAAGGCTCGAGCTTGGGTGAAATTTTCACCTTTTTCTGGGGAGTATATACTACGAGTTGGACTACTGGTTTAGATCTTGAAGGTTTTTGTTTACCGGACCCAAGTTCTATTGTGTTAGCATGGATTCGAGAACACTCAGTATATCTATGAGTCTATTCCGGGCACTCAAAGAAAAGTCGCACCTTGCCTGGCTGGTTGAGGAAGGATTGGCGTTCCGTAGAGTCTAGCTCACCCGCGACACGCAGATGCCCCAGCTGCAATGAAGCTCAACATTTGACTATTTGCCATGAGACAGCGGCCATATATAACTGCATCCGATTTCCCAAATGGCAACCTCTGCACTAGCATGCGTGTGCAAGCCCCGAGGGGAATTGAAACTTGTTGCCCCGTCTGCAACCGAACCCTCTTTCCGGTCTCCACTCAACAACAGGAAAACTGTACTTAAGGAACTTAGTAATAGCGTGAATTGTTGACTCGACTATGGGGACAGACAGGAGAACCGATCCGATGTCACATCATGTCCCTTGTAGATCCTGCAGCACTTCCTGTCGTGGAGAGGGGTAGCGAGGTTTTCTGAAGTGCACACATCGCGACGCCGTACCAGACATTTCCATCTTAAGATCATTAAGGAATAAGAGACGAACGTATCCCCGACATGCTCAGTGCATTTTTTTGGAAGTTGCGGTCTGTCAAAACGAACGGTTTCCCCGGATGTAGGGCGACGTCTGGCGTGCAGAATTAGTGTGACTCATCGCTTAGACGAATATATATATATATGAAGGCGCTCGCTAATGGAAGAACTTACAAAAGAGTTTTTCATGTGAGGACTACCCTCAGCTATCTTTACGACACATACCAACACACACGAGACAGACCGGGGTAGTCCTGAACGGAGATGTTGTCGAATACCTCAATACATGCTGTCAAAGAAATAATCAAGCAGCAGGTAGACCTCCCGTTCCCAATGAGTTGTAACCCGTGTCCACAAAACAGCGCCAGTAACCTGCTATCACATTAAAGATTCTTCGATTGTTATCGCTCTACATCAGCCACTGATGCTGCGCCTTTTTCGCAGTTTGCGGTACCCCCAACTAGCAACTTTGCAAACTGATGTGTGTGACCGTCCAAGTACCTTCCCTACGTACCAGCTTTCTTCCTGTCTGATATTTAACTACTCATCCCGTAGCAATTTGTGCACCATCCAGATTGTTGCCCATGCACGTTATCGGTAGAAAATGCCAACTCTCACATACGCCTGTTTTGCTACCTGAAATCGACCTCCTCGTCGATTCCTGGTGCATCTACAGCCATATTGCCCTTTTTTAAGGTCCCAATTCCGAGTTCTTCCAGTACGCGGCTATACCGTCGCTTTTTGATCTTCGATGCAGTTGTCGTGTGCTTGGCACTCTAGCACCAGCACTACATGGTTCAAAGCACTGCACGCGTCGTTTGATCGCGCTTTCGCTGTCAGTTTCGTAACCTCGTTTCTATACCGCATACATGTATCCGACCATCGATTCCGTCTGTTCTACATACCGCGAACACGCCATTCAGTTTTTCTGGACAAGCCTGAAAGGTGAGCGAGAGGCGAATCGTCCGGGCGTGAGTCAGTGTAGACTCACATCATATTTTCGCTGAAGTCTCCGTTGTGGCTCGACGCCTGGATTTACACTGCATGATGTCGCCACGTCTGACTCTCATTTTCAGGAACTGCACTCTGTTTGTGTAGAGCATTTTTGCTACTGAAATGGCGGTTAGTGGACGCTGCGCAAACGAACCGCGAGACAGTGCACCGGGTTCAGGAGTCTCCGAGTTCTGGAAGCAAATTTCTCGGCCGACCCACGTACGTCAGAGAAGCGACGCACATGACAAGCGCTGAGTGCGGGAACATATCAATCGGCTGAACCGCGTCGAGTCGGTACCTGCATCAGATGCGCACGACAGAGAATACGAAAACTGCACATGTGCGGATCTCGTCGCGACCCCCACCGCTGGCACAGCTCTTTCACAGTGACACTTCCTTTATTACTAGTCAGTCAACGCAGATGCACATGTGGACATAATTAGTTTTTGTACGGTGCGAACGGCAACGAATATTCAGGGTTTGCTAGGGCGGCGACTGCATGCCGAACTGAACCAGAGCGGGGGTGCTGACTTTCTGTGATTACTGATATCCACTTTCTCGAGCAAGGATTTTGCACATTTGTTAGAATAGTCTGGGAAGCGGTGGTGATTCACATACAAGCATGTCAATCCGAGACGTGAGATCTTCGTGTGTGTTTGCGCACTCAGTCGGTTCACAAGTCATGGTAGACCATACAATTTCTGGATCGAGAATCTTTGCACAGAGACAATATGTACCTATAACGTGGTAACTGCAATATTCACAACAGGGTATGCTATCCAGCATGACAACAGAACGGAAGCGTGACCCACATGAGATGCAACAAAGCGACACGGTCAGACAGGCTTTTTTCACCGTGTATTGTGTACATTGTTCCTTACCCAAGATAGGTTAAAGCTCCAATGTCTCGGAACATGCGCGGCGGATGGCGTGATACGTATACAATTCGAGGAATAGTGGTGCGACGTAGCCACCTCCTCAGTGCCTGAGAAAACATCACCGGACACGACACATCCAAGTACGCTGGCTGAGAAGAAAATTAGTCGCCTTCTCTCACAAGACGTTTCCTTGTTTGGTGCGTGTGTGATCAATGGCTTCCCAATAAAGTATCCGACGATAAGCCGTTTTCTTCGTCTCGGGTGATGCTCTCGGTGTGCACACAGAACCATCCGTGTCTTTCTCTGTTCTGGACAGACTTTCGAATTCCCGCTGAGCTGGACCCAATGAGGAAAACTCGTGTTTTCGTTCGAACTGACACTTGCGCCAAACGATTGGCTCCGAACAGCAAATACACTGCGACAACACATCCAGCGTTCTTTTTCGTTACATGTTGAAAACTATGTTCACGCGCAGACGACTACTGCCCAGAAAGAGTCTATTATCTATAATTATCCGACACGGAGTTTCCTATCATAGGACCACCAAAAGGCAGTTTCAAGTTTGAAGCAACGCAGCAGACAGACTGCAAACGTTCTGTGAGTGTTGGTCCCCCAGAGACTTCCTACCTTGTCACATCCAAGTCGAGGTGGCTGCAGAACCAGGACATCTGGCGGTTCCAGGCCATCAAACTCAACTTTATCGTTGTCTTCGTCGACGCGGTCTCGTTGCTCCATCTCTTTTCCTCCTTGGTTGGACCTATCTTCGTGCAGAGCTCTTCTCTCGGAATGCCGAGCAGAAACGTCTGCGGATTCGTGTCGTGAAAGCGAAATTGGCATCAAGCACAGTTGGCAGAAAAACAGCATAAACTTCATTCACCAAGTCTTCGTCTCGTCGGACGTGTGCATCGTTTGAGGAACCTCCCATTATTCTCCGACACGCGGCTCCCGTACCCCGATGCTAGCCAGGGCTCCTCGCTACACTAGAGGCGACATCCAGGACATTATACTCTCCCGTAATTGGTGTAGTTTTCACTATATACGCTTTCTACGAGTACGCAGAAGTCGAGTACACAGACCGTTTTCACATCTAGGTCCTAAACCCTAAACCCTCCGTTTGCGATTTTGGACGAGTATACAAGCGCCACGCAGGACACTCCGGAGCACTCTTGTTCAGCTATACGTCCGGCTTTTCCGTTATCTGTTGGCGTGTGGCCCTTTACTACCTTTTGTCTTCACAACGGAACCGTTCCATCGACTATTTACCCCTTTCTTCATCAGGAGACTGGAGCCCTTCGTTTTCAAGGAGTTTCAGAGCTTCGCGAGCGACTCGGTTCAGATGCTGCTGGCGCCGTCGGGTCTCCTCCTTCTCGTCGTACAGACCGGGGATACGTTGCGGAAAAGCCCCCATCCGCTCGCAGGTCGCCGGGATCTCCTGGCAAAGAAATGAGAAGCATACAGTTGCTCAGATAACACCTCTGTATGTGCAGATGCAGTTCGGAAAGCACGTAAGCACGCATTAGCACTCGTACAGACATCTGCCGTGATACGTTGACACGGGTTTTCAAAGGCCCAGGGTCTCGCAGCGTCGACTCTTGGAGGGTTTAAAACAAAATCTCGGAAAAGTACAAAAAACAGCCCGGTTCAACGAGAGTTGAAAGAAACCCACACTTACACTGTCTGAAAGGTTACCCTCTTCGTGACACCCGCTCACATCAGA
>AVCM01000136.1:0-12338 GCA_000447165.1 Hammondia hammondi
TGCGGACGAGCACTTCTTCGGCCTTGCCTCGACGCGCTGTCGCGCGGCCGCTCTCTGCCCTTCCACGAAGAGCCGTGTTCGCTTGATTTACGGAGTCGCCGGGCACTGTCTCAAGCCAGAGACGAACCCGTCGCTAAGTTCCAGGCCGTCGGTTTGGGACATCAAGAAGCACTTCTGGGAAGCGGACTCGTAGGTGAAGCCGACGCACGAGTGTGGAAAGGTCGCGCACAGCGTCTGACACTCCTTGTCACTGGCGACGGCGTTATGTCTCTTCAGAACCTGTCCAAAGTAGAACCCTTCTTTGAAGCACGGGTCCGTGGGTTTGTCGGCGCAGGTCTTCGGCCCCGATACGCAGGTACCTTCTTCCTTGGCGCCGTTGACCTGTCGGAAAAGGTGGCAGTTCGAGGACATGACCTGGAAGGAGAAGTAGTAGCACTGCGGATCGCCTGCGCACTTCGCCTGGCACTGCGCTGCGCTCGTGGCCTCTGTGGAGCTCAGAGGGGTTCCGACAAACATCTTGTTTTGCAGGAAGCACGTCGACGCAGTCGGCGGCACGGCAGAGCCCTCGCCTGGGCACTCCTTTGGTCCAGCCACCGCGTTCAGGCGGCTGGAGGGCGTGCCCTTGCTCTTGCTCAAGTAGCACCTGTAAAGATCCGAGCGGTAGGTAAAGAAGTTGCAGGACGCTGTCAGCTTGCAGAGGGTTTGGCATTCCTTTGGCGAGTCTGCTCCCAGAACGCTCAGAATGTCACTGACATACTCCACGTTCAGCTCTGCGCACGACGGCTCGAAGCCGGGGGTCGGGGGAACCGGCATCGGGTTAGGTCCCGGATACGCCGGAGGAATTTCCGAGTGCGGCGGCAGCGGAGGGGTTGGAATGTGGTTGTGCAGCGGCTGGAACTCGGGGGGCATCTTGTCAGCGCAGTACCTGCGAAACGTTTTCACAAAGACAAGACGCGTCCAGATTGACACCGTCGACGTGGCGCGTACCCAGCACTGGAAAACTCGGAGTCACCGTGGCTTTCTCCCCAAAGCATGCGTACTCAGCGACGGAGACGGATGCACGCAAGTGCCCCCGCGACACCCGACCACGCCCGCTGTTCAAAACAAAAATGGCATCTCTCCATGTCTCTCTGAATCGACCTCGAGGTGTGCGACGTGCCATAATCTGAACTTCAGCTGTGATCTGGTGTCCCCTGTCTGGTGGTTTTTAGTGCGAGTGTTATTTAGGGGGACACAGTGCCCTCGGAATACTCCAATGCGTGCTGTGTGTGGAACACTGAAACGCATGTTTTGAAGTAGACGGTTGCTCGCACACTCGCCGACATCTGCAAAACAGGCACTCTTCCCCTCACAGGAACGTTCAATCAGTCTCTTACTTCGACCCGGACAGGGCGTGTCTCCTGGGGATGGGAGCGTTCGCGGCGAAGCTGCCCTTCAGAGCGCACTCCAAGATGTCTGCCTTGTAGGTGAAGAAGAAGCACGCGGCTTCTGCCTGGCAGAGTTTCTGGCAGGCGTAGGCGTCGTCCGTGACGATTTGCTTCAGCGTTCCGGTGGGGAAGTCGACGTGAGCTTTGTAGCAGGACTCTGCAGGAGGTGTAGCCGGCGTCGTGGTGCTCGTGTGGCCAGGGTACGGTGGGTACGGAGAGGGTGGCGGGTAGGGAAGAGTAGGCGGGTAGATCGGAGGAGGGGGTACGAAGGGAGGGAGATTCGATCCGTTGCAGTTGCGGGGGCCACTGATGGTACCAGGGGCATGGACGCGACCGAGCGGCGCGTACTCGCTCTTCAAGTAGCAGTTCCGCAGCGCAGGCACCCACGTCCAGAACTTGCATTCGGCGAACGAGAGGCAGAGGCCGTAGCACTCGGCTGCGGTGCCCACAAGGTTGTTATCGAAAATTTTGATGTCGTAGCCGAAGTAATCCGTGTCGGGCTCGTAGCAAGGCACGCCGTGGTCGTCTGGCGATCCTCCAGTGCAAGACTTTGGACCCGAAATAGCTTCGCTGTGCGGGGTGCGGCCGACAGTTGCGCCGTTGTGCTTCAGGTAGCAGTTGTGTTTAGAGGGAATGAACGTCCAGAAGAAACACTGGTCGTTCGACGCACACAGTCGCTGACAGTCGTCTGCCTGAGACACCGACTGATCCTCGATCTTCTGCACGTCGTACCCCACGTAGTCGGTCATGTACTCAAAGCAGGTCCCAGTCGGATAGCAAAACTTCGGTCCAGAAATCGCCAGCGGGTTTGTGACGGTCCCGTTAGGAGCCTGGCTGTCCTTCAAGTAGCACTGCTTCCGCTCCGGAATGTATGTGAAGTAGAAGCAGTCTTCGCGGTTTCTGCATGCTTCTTGGCACTTCTCCGCAGACTCAGTTGCAGCGCCCACGAAAATCTTATCCACGTCGTACCCAAAGTAATCTGTGTCGGCCTTGAAGCAGTTCGCAGCGACGGCTTCTGCCCTGAAAAGAGCGCACACGGACACAACGCGTTAGCGTGAATCAGGAACACGCAGATCAAAGAATGGGTTCAGGGCAGAACCGTTCGTAGATGTGATTCTGAAGATGCTGGTCTTGTCAGGAAACGAGTTCTATGTCAACCAAGAGAAGCGCTCCACTGTGGTGGTGACATGAGCAGAAGGACCGTCTACTGATACGAGACACACTCGACGGATTCGCTGTTGATGCAGCCGTCCCGACGAGCGCTTTAAAGGGAAACTTTTCTTACTTGCTGGCGAAAAGCGCTGCCGAGAGAGCAGCGAGACCGAAGCATTCGAGCTTCATTTTGAGAAACGCGAGCAAAAGAGCTTGGGTTCAAAAAAAGCAGCGAGTCGGTTCCTTCCACAACAAACCCGCAAGACTCGATGCCGCTGAGCAGCTCTGGAAAAAAGTGCCTCCTTGCGAGCCAGTGCAAGGCCAGTGGAGTTTTGTAGTTGTGAATGGGTTCGTAGCGTCTGCCCGTTCCCGCGAGAGAGTTCATGTAACCATGTTCAACCGTATCCACGGAGGAGACAAGTCTGAGATAGAAAGCAATCAGATCAAGAGACAGGTGCCGTGACGACGGAGACAGGAACAAGGGCGACTGAGATTTAGCTATTATCGTCGGACAAGAACCTCGGTTTTTGGCGGGGGAGGGGAAAGGACGATACGCGTCCCAGAAGACAGAGAAAAATCTCTCGGCCTGAGGTGACCGCCATTTTTGGTCGCTTTTTGATTCCTATGTAGGGTCGGGGGGACACAAATGAGGATCATTCCGAACGGATCCACTCGAGGTCCTAGGGAGAAATCCCTCGCGTTGTTTTTCTTGGGAGAACGACTCAACGAACGCGCGTGTCGCCGCATCAAGCAATCGGTCACCGGAGCCTCGAGAACGATGAGCGCAAACGAATTCAGACTGTGACGGACCGATTCAAAAGCATAAACCATCTGTGCTGGGAGGCACTCTAGTTTTTTCGTGAGGTCAGTTCCGTGTTTCACTGGTTGGGCCCGTCACGCCAAACAGGAATAAGGTAATCTGAGTAATATCTTCGGTCCTTTTCGGCATGAGGCCGTGTAGCGAGATGGTGCTTGCATTCCTCCCTTTCTATCTGGAGAAGCTTAGGGCTGTGTAGTGGAACAGGGAGACTGTCTGCTGTACATAAGCTACCGGTAAACTGTATTTTCTGGGTGTGGAAATTCCACCGCAAACCAAATCCTACTTTCTGAGAACGAGGGCTTCATATCGTGCAGACGAACGAATCCAGCTCGTTTCGTAAAAAAATACTCTCCAACTTCCTCGCAGTTGGATCCCCTCCCTGTGACTTTTAGTGAGATCCTTTTTCCTCTGCAGGACGTCTGTAGATCGCAGACAACAGAGCCTCTTTCGCTGCGGTACAGTAAGAGGATGCTTGTGTCGCAAAGAACACTAACAGTTGCTTCACGCAAAAGATCTCCCTCTCCAGAGCTACACTCGAGTTTCTATAAGGTTCGTCTCTTCAACAGTACTGGTCAAACCGTACAGGCGTCATCGTCAAAGGATGCCTATGCGTGCCTGTGCACAATTCTGAAGGCCAGCGACTCAGGATGTTTTAAAGCCGAGGTGCCCAGCATCGAACGCATCGCGTTACCCCACAGTTTCTGAATCGTTTCAGAGATTTGTGTCGTGTCGGCTGTTTCGAAAGCGAGAGCAGAACAGGAAATTTGCGGTGGTGAGGTTGTCGCGAAGTCATTCCTGGCGACTCGCACTCTGCGTGCCGGCTACCCGTGCTGTGAGATGTCGGTGTATCCAAGTCCTCTTTCTTGGGCTGTTTCGTGCTCCTCTACGCTCTCTCACACTCCATGCGGCTTCTGATTTCCTGTCTCATTCGCTCTGAAGAAGGACAGCCGTTTCCCTCGACAGCACAGGGAAGTCGCTGATACGCGCTTGCGTAGACCGCAAGCTGACGGGGTGTGATGACGGAAAAACACTTTCAGCTTATTACTTTTCGTTCGCCTCCACGCTCAGAAGAACACACGGTTCACACTCCGAAGCACGAAGACAAGCTCAAGGTGTACAAACACCGCAACAAGGCAAGGTAGAGAACAGAGAGGCCAGAGGAGAAGAGAAGCAAACGAGACCGGCAGGCTCTAAGCCTCGGGGCACTCGATCTCGCCATCGTCCAGCATGCGCTGCACTTGCTTGGGGCTCTTGCCATCGACGGTGCAGCCGACGGAGTTGCTGAAAAACCGAAGAAAAACACAAAGTGAGTTTCTTGAAAGCAGGTCCAGCAGCCAAACACACGAATTCAGAACAAGCTGCCAACTTGACACAGACCCCACAGAGGTCGAATGCGAAAGACACAAGTCTCGAAGCCCCTCTCCTCCCAAATCGTGGAGAGTAACACATATATAGTAGATACGCGGACTCCCGGCCTATGCACATATGCAAGTGTAGCCAACCAGTTGTCTTACACCCCGTTCAACAGGTCCCCCACTGATGCATATACGAGACTCTGGGCAAGTAGGAATTCAGTGAAGTGTCTCTCAACTGTTGATCTACGGCACTACGTCGTAGTGGTCTTTCTGTCTCCGCGTTTCTTCATCAACCATTGGATTTGTGAACCCACATGCAGATTCATGTGAAGCAGCGTTGCAGAAACGGCGTACCGGACACCCTCACCCTACGTGTATCTTCTATGCACTTTCGATAAGGCATGCTTTACATGTGTCAACAGCGGATATAGTAGACAGGAGGAAAGTGGAAATACCCTGCTCTTTTCGCAGAGACACATACACGAAATTCCCTAGTGAATGTGTTGCTGCTCACCAAGTCCCGAGGATCTCTTTAACGGTGCCGGAGAACTCCCAAGCCTGGCTCTTCGCTCTCATCGTCCTCGCAATGCTGAAGACCTGCTCGAGAGACAGGTTTCCGCTGTGCTTGATGTTCTTCACCTTCTTGCGATCTCTGAGGAGAGAAGCGAGTGCACACAACACTTCACTGTCACAGTGACGTCTCTCATCTGCACTACAAGCTTCTCTTTCGCGCACAGAAGCCCCACGGGAGGACACACCGAGCAATGCCAGACTCGACGAAAGCCGAGGTCGCTCCTTCCTGGCCAGCCGATCCACGTCGAAACTTAAATTATGGAAACCTCGCTTCATGTCTAGGTCGACCGGGTTTTCTCCAGCAAACAGAGTACAGGAATGAAAAGGCTTTCGGAGGCCGCTCTTATCCTTTCTGCCGACGGTGCACACTACAGACGACAAATGCCCTCGCTTCCTCGGAACTGCGATTCATTCTTCTCTCTTTCTCCCCCTTTCCGGCTTCTCTTCTTCATACAGCCTCTCTCCACCAGAAACACGCGTGGTGTGTATGCGCAGCCATGCCAGGAAAAGACGTCACCGAGGTTAAGGTGCACAGCCGCACCACATGCTCGGAAACTCCGCTCGAGTACGACCTCAATCCGACTCCAAGAGAGGCGGCGTAAAAGCATTAGCTGACGTAGATGCCACTGCGTACCTCGGGGGCTCTTTGAGCTCCTTGATGATCAGGGAGGAGGCGGAAGGGACGACCTCGACAGTCGCCTGTCTGTTCTGGACGGCGAGCTTCACGGTCACCTTCAGGCCTTTCCACGCAACAGTGGCCTTCGCAATGTCATCACCAACCTTCTTCGGCGACATACCAAGCGGACCGAGCTTGGGCGCCAGAACTGACGAAGCCCCGACTTCACCGCCGACCTGGCGGAGGTAAACTGCAGAGGAAAAAGAAACGACAGACGACACGACTCACGTACATGGAGCCACGTAGACACGTCCGTGACGTGGAGTGTTGTATGGACACCGGAGCGAGGAGGTGGGTCTTCTGGGGAGGGGTGAGACGGAGTGAGGAAGCGCTTCCAAGGTGGAGAGAGACCGAAGGACAACCCCTGCCTCGGCGTGTATCGAATCGCCGAAAGGACTCTGGAAAGGAAACCCGGGAGACACGAATGCGCTAGGGGGGGGACAGAAGAGACGCTGCGTCTCTCCGGTCGTTCAAAAAAGTGAGAGAACGAATGCCAAGAGAGTTGCGCCGACGTGCAGCGCTGGCCACAAAAGAGCGCAAAACAGAACGCAGAGCGGAGACTTTGGAAACCTACACGGACACTCGTAACTGAGAGGCAAAAGGGGGGAGAAGACAGAGAAAGGCAGGAAAGCGGAGAGCAGTGACGACCCGAAGAGAGCATGCAGCGACAAAAGAAGACACCGGAGCCGAGGCCTCAGGTGTGCACGCAGAAGAGAGACGAGTACGAGTAACAGAGTGACGAAACGCTGAAAACGAGTTCAAAGTCACTACGGGGAGGGGGGGGCGGTCAAACATGTTTAACTCGGAAAACAAGCCGCTGACGAAACTGGGGCGGCAGCCCTGCCTTGCACCTTTGTGGTCCGGATAGGACTGCTCTGCATTTTGACACAACAGTCTTCCCAACTTCTTCCTCGAAAGCACTTGTCATTGTCACTGCCGGTCTCTTTCTGTCAGCATCATACCGCCACGCAAGAAAGGGTCAAGAGAGGCACTCTGAAAGGAGGCAAACTACCGCGCGTAGCACGGGGTGTGGCGCGTGTGGAGAAAAGCAGGCGCATTTTCAGACACCACACGGAGACAAAGAGCGCAAGACACTCCGAAAATCCCGAGGAACCGCGCCTCAGAAACCTCCCTTTTGCCGGAAGAACACCCTGACTTCCTTGAGTACATCCACCTGGTTCAAGCACGGGGGGGGCGGGGGGTTCGCGGGATTGCAGGGAAGGACGAAAGCATTTTTCTACTGAAAGGCGGTCGGCTCTTTGTTTCAGGCCTCGCGTGGGTGTGAGGCCGATAAGATTTCCTGCCTGACTGCGATATAAGCCCAGAATGCCCCTACAGTTTTGGGGCATGCGTCGCCTCTGTCGTTGTCTGTCGCTGAGAAGACCCTCTCTCCTCCCACGACGCATCCCACACTTCCGCGCTTCTTTTCCCGGAGATTCTCGGCGCCGTTTTCCGTTCCTTCGACTCGGTTAAGAGCCACGCAAAAGAGAATGAGGAAATCGACGCACAATCGGGTCGTGGGGATCGCGAAAGACCCGAAAGGAGGGAACACGAGGAAAAAAACTTACTGTATTTGACTTCGCTGGGGTCGAATTTGGGCGCCATCTTCTCGGCTCTGCAAGTCCAGAGGGGCAGGGGGAATCGCGGCGAGAACGACGAGAGAGACGAGAGCCCAGACGAGACCGGCCAAAAAAGAAAAAGCGTAAATTACGCGACAGCAGAAAGAGTTGAAACCCCCTCGGCGCACAAAAGCGCTTTCGACCGGCAGAAACTGAAAAAGGACCAAGAGGGGTCGCCCCAGCCTTCGTTGCATGCGCACAAACTCCCCCCTCCCCGCGCTTTGCTCTTTTTTTTCGTCCTCGGCTTATAGTCGGAAACGAAAAGCTCGCGACCGCTTGTGAAGCGCGATCGCTCCCAGACGAATTAGGGGACTGTGTGGCCGCCACACGAGGGAAGGGGGAACGCGGATCTTCGTATGGCGAAGAGACAGTTCTTCCGCGCCGTTTCCTCTGTGAACTTTGGACAAAGGAACAAGTAGACAGTCCAGCCTGGCTTCGGCTCGCCTTTGTCTCCTGTAAGACCTCGTTGGGTGGAAGAGACGTCTGCTTGGGTCGGGAAACTCTCTCGCTTCTCGTCTCTCTCTCAGACGATGGTTCTTAACGTGGCACATTTGGGAGACGAAAGGGAAACAAACTCAAGACAAGCTTCTTCTTTCTGCTGTGAAAGATACATTTCACTCACATAAAGAGGCAGAGGAGATCTCTGGGAGAGCCCCGAAAGAGGATCTGTGAAACTTGCCTACCTGGAGACCAGTAGAAACGCGATAGGCATCTCTGCGCGTTTCAGCTTGTTCGCCTGTAGCTCGGCAATGTGTGTGACAACGATGTGCTCCTGTGGCCTTTGCGGAGTTCGCAGCCTTCAGATCTCAGATTCTTTTCATTTTGAAACTCTGTTTCTTCCCTCGAGAGAAGTTCCTCATTTGCAGAAACTTTGCCACATCGGCGAGGCACACACGGGAAACAAAGAAGCTTCACAGATTGCGTCTAAGATACATGATCGTTCATTTAACCCACGCAATCCGGTTGTTTGCGGGAAGTGTCTGTAAGATAATGACACACTTGTACTCCCAGCTGAGGTGTATCGCGTTTCCTACGCTGCGTAGCACCCCACTCTCGATTTATAGATCGTACGTGAGTAGTCTTTCCTAGCATGCCATGTGTTTTCAAAGGTGTTCCACTCAAAACTGCGCACAGGCAAATCACAGTTTTCGACGGATGGACAAAGGCACAGATCTGGCAGAAAGCTAAAAGTGCTGGATTTCAATATCCTACTGGTCTTCATTTTTACTTGGAACTTACAGCAGAAAGTCCCCCCTTCCTCGTGGGTGGCAGAGGAGAAGCGAACAGACCCTCCTCTTTTGAAATGGAAGAAGTGCGTCCTTCCATTTCTCAAGTGCCACAACTAACTACGCATGAAGAATGTATGTGACCGGCGCAGGACCGATCCAAACAGAGATATCCACCCGCAGAACGCACCTGCTCCGTCCTGCATGATGCGAGAGGTTCTGTAACATGCTTTATCTTCTGATTTGTACAGGCAGTGTGACTTTCTCGATGGGCAGAAAGGAACGTTTCATCGCCGACGTCGAAACGGCGGTTCTTTTCAGTGTCACTGCGTTCCCTCAATCGCGTTTTTCCAGAATGCAGCGTATCGCTTGCAATGTATGTCGAACTTCTCTACTCGTGCGCATTTGAAAGACCAGTAAAGGCGGCACAAAAAGATCATTCGCTTCCGCTGTCTCCTTCCCTGTGTTCGCATGAAAAGTCAAAGTTTTTGTGCAAGCTGTACAGACATCGTGGCGTCTGCCTTAGTTGCCGGCTCGTGTGTTAGCTCGTGTTTATCTTTAGGGAATTCTTCCGGGTTCCGTCACCTGACAAACGAGGGCCTAAAGGCATCTTCTGGCCACCTCTGTTCGCCTCAGAGACGGTCTCCCAGAACTAAAAGTGGCGGATTCCAATTTAAACTCCGAACGGTGGAGCACACGGGAGAGGAGTGCAAACGCATACATCTGTCTCTGAATTCGCTTGCACGTTTTCCCTCAGAAAATTCGCAGAAATTGATTTTTGCCGGAAGAAAAACGGAACCTGACGTCGAAGAAGGAAAGTAGTTTCCCCCAGGGTACGGACTGTGAGCGAGTTTAGTCGTCGACGACCTCGGCGTTTCTCTCGTACGCAGACCGAAAGGCCTTTCACAGCTCCTCATAAAGAATTTTCTCGAGTGCCTCTGTTCGTCTGGAGAGGTTCGCAAGAAAGGTGTCTTTTCTGCTAGGGTTTAGGTACCGAGGAAATACGCAGCACTTTGACTGCACACGTTGTGTCGAGAAGAATCCCAGGCTACCTTGAAGATCTTTCTTCCCTCCCAACGTGGCGTTCACCTCGTTCTTTTCCTCCATCTCTCCACAGGCACTTTGTGTCTGACCACGCGATGCTCACAGCATCGTGAAGACTTCTTCTCTCAAGAGTTGACGGCGCTTTCCTCCCATCTCCGTCCATGGAAACCTTTCTGATGACGACGTTAAGTCTTCAAATGGCCTCGCAACTCCCCACGCTTCCCCTCGATACCCGTTAAATCATAAACAGAGGTAGAAGCTCCATCGACCAAGTCGATCGCCACGATTGAGGAAAGCTCTTTCGGTGTTTGAAACCGAAGTTACCGCGGTAATTGTGGTTCCGCACTCCAGAAACAGCTGCAACGCGTGCACAGTGTCCACTGTGAAGTACTGCAGCTCAGGTTTCTATGTTGTCGTTGAATGCAATCAGCGGTTTTCGTATTACTTCACTGACTTTTCAGAGGTGCCACGAGAGACGAAACACTCTCCCTCAGGTGTGTGAATAGGCAGAGCCATCGGCAATCCTCTTTTTGAATCCTTCGTTTCTGTTCTCCTGATTTCTGAAGCCAGGGCAGAACACTCGATTCTGGACAGCCCCAACGGGTCCTTTTCTCCGACTGCTTCAGGCTCCTCCGATTGGACTGCATGCATACGCAGTTCCGGCAAACGCTGGAACGTCCTCTCTAGGCGAGTCGACCCAGTTCAGTTTCCTGGCGGAGAAATAAATGACACCGGCTAGGTCAGGAAAAGCCTCACCGCACATCCGAAAGGCTGTCGGTACACTTCTCGAAACTCATGCATCGATGAATAAATATACAATGAATATTCCTGACTACATAATTGCATGCATTCGTCCATGTAGATACACACATGCTCACAGATATACGGCCCTACAAACACGCGTATATACGTGTACGTGCATGCATACATACAGCAATCATGTACGTACGTACATAAACGTAAATGCATTTAGGTATAAATGGAAGTGCATATAGGGCGTTGAAAAGAGTTGGAAACAACACCTGGGTGATTCCTTTCCGAATATTGCCCGTTTTGACGTCAAATCCTTTTTAGTAACAACTCTTTTTCCAGGACAGCATGACACGAGGTCCGCTTTTTCTCTCGCGTGAACTCGTGGGTCTCGCTGACGGCGCCTGCAGGCGGGTGTCGCGTCTCTGCACCATCGAGTTTTGAGTCTTCTACCGCACTCCCTTCTGTTGTTCTCCAGATTTGTGAAGACTTCGGAGTTGCTTCGTTTCTTCGAAGGACTCTGTCTTTTTCTGTCCGCGCTTTTCTCCGTTTCTCTCTCGAGTCTCCGGTGTCTTCTGTGTCGGCCTTCTTTTCTCAGCGACAATCGCTGTGGCTTTTCTGCGGCCAGCTCAACGCCGCAGAAGGCCCGTCGGCGTCGTTCTCCTTTTTCTCTCCTCCCCAGCAACGCGGAACGAATGCTGTGACGAACAGCCGAAAAACAGAGAAAACTCACTTTTCTGGAGGGACAGTCCGCGTTCCGCACTGGCAGATGTACCGGTTTCCCGTCTTTGTGTCTCGGGGTCGCTCGCGCGACAGGCGGCCATCTGAGTGTATGCGAGGTTGTTTAGTCAAAAGTCGTCGACCCTCCTCCTCTCTCTTCCAGCTGAAAACACCGACGCAAGTTGGGAGATGTCTCTTGTAACCAGCATCGTCGTGTGCTTCCACAAAGGCTCTTGTCCACGTCTCAAACCTTCCGGCGGTCGTGCGGAGAAACGGATTTCTCTTCACAGAGGCCCTGGACAAAGAAGGAAATGTTGCTGCTGCATGCGTGCGACTGCTCTTTGTCAGTCTGCTTGACGCTGCTTCATGAGGGTCGCCAAGAGAGACGGAATGACTCTGCGTCCTGTTCTCCTCAGGTGCTGCGGATGTACACGCGTCGTCCCCCCAGAAAGTCTCCACGCGTCTTTTTTCTGACGGGTCTGCCTTTCCGATGTCTCTGAAGAGAGCAGTAAGCCACCTTTCTTCGTCTGCACCTCGACTTTTCGGTCCAAGTTCTTGGTCTCTTTTCAGAGGAATCCCTGCAACGAATCTGGACGAAGCCTCCAAGTGGCTGTACGTGTGAACCCCCAATTAGTCTTCTTCTTCCAACTGTATTTCGTGGAAAACAACAATTTCGCGCTTGCCACCAGGCGACAAACACGGGATTTCTCGACAGAGAAGACGATTCTCTCCAAGGGAAACAAGCGCCGAACGCCTCAGCTCTTCTCTACGCTTCTGAGGAGCGCCCTCGGGTGTATCTGCAGCTTCGCGCCGAGGCGTACGTACACCCCTGCTGGCGAACCTAGGCAAGAACGGTCGTCAAAAGAGCAGGAACTGACTTCGGCCTCCGTCAAGAGTGAACGTTGGCATTTTCTCTGTGTTCTCTTCTTTCGTCCTGCATGTTCTCTGTGACCCGGCTCCCTTCTCTCCGCCCACG
>AVCM01000137.1:0-17010 GCA_000447165.1 Hammondia hammondi
CGATCAGCCGAGGAAAGTGGGAGGCGGAAAGGGGAAAGGGAAGCGGTGAAAATGAAGGGGTCAGGATGTGCTGTGACCGGTTGGGTGATAGGAGACACCCCAGACACGGGATAGGATGCCACGGTAGCGACTTCTGACGGGGTCGACAATCGTCTTCGCCCGGAAGTGTATGGATCTCGCCGGTAGCGTGAAACCTGTCACTTTTGCACACCAAAGGAGCCACCAGCGAGACAGTCGAAGAACAGTTTTTCGTCAGGGCCAACTGTCGTCCCTGTCCGATCGGCAGAGACGGAGCACAAGATCAGCTTCCCCGACTGGAGTGTGAACTCAATTTGAATCGCAGAATCTACCCTTTCGATAAGGCTAGCATGACTCGGAATCTGTGAAGAAAAAGCAATTGGATCGGACTTCGGATATAGCCACTGAGGAGAGGCCAAACCTTCGGCTCAGGCATTGTGGGGGATTAGGGCAGTGGCACAAGCGGGACAGAACGTTTCCTACTTTCCTTTGATGTTTCATGCGGTGGAGGCAAGAATTTGTAAGGAAATCTTTGGCATGATATGTGGGATGCTGGTGTCATTCTGAGTGTGACGAAACGCATGGTTGTTAGAGTAGGGTAGGTACGGCGGAAATGCCCAAGGTGAAACGACAGTTGCTTTCGGGACTGTGTTGGTGAGGTAGCTTCAGTAGCGACAATGGCGTGTCTACACGGCTCTCTCATTGAAGGACGTGTGTTAGTAGGCGACCGTTCCCCTAGACTAGGGGGACTGGCGAAATGGAAAGCGAATGGCATACAGCAGGAGTGGCTGCCGCAACAGGCCGACAAGTGGCCCGGTGGACGGCTCTTCTGAAATTTGTACATATCGAATAATAGGAGGGAGAGACTTGGCTAAGGTTTTCGCCGGATTCCTTGCTTCTGGAAAGGTCATTCGCCTGTAGCATTGCTATTGCTTACAGGAGAATCTATTTTTCGATACTGGAAAATGTAGTGTCGGTAATACAATTTTTTGTGGTGCTGGTGTTGAACTCTTGTCGCTTAATAAATATACCACGTCAAGCGTTCCAGTCAGATGTAATGCGCAAGTTAAGCTCACCGTAGGTCTACATTTCGAAGTGATATGGCACTTTTCGGCAACGAGTTCGACATTTGAAAGAGTCGGACTAAAGACTAGATAAATGCCGCTTCGCAGGAGCATCACAGAGACACAGGAATCCCGGAATCGGCGTGTTGGGTTGAGTCACCCGCACTTCTCTTTCACCACCGTTAAACATTCCTTCTCATGCCCGTGGTGCTTGGGAGCCTCAGCATGTTTTAAAGGTAGTAGGAAGCAGTTCGCGTTCGTCACTCCACATTGTTGTTGTCCCCGTCTCTCAGAGACCTCCCTTCGTTCAAACGTAAAACTGTAAAGTGAGCTACGCGTATTGGTACTGTCTTACGCTGTAACGAAGGTGACCAGATTGCCACACGTCGCTACAGGTGTTGATTCACGTGCGGCGCTTTGCCGTACCCTAGGGAAATAGAAGAAAGACTCTGAAGTCACTGATAAATGCTAGCGTCAAGCATCCGCATGGCACCAACTAAAGGAACGTTTCTTACAACACCAACTGCACGCGTTTTTACTCTGATATCTGGTCTTCCCTCCCTTCCTTTGAAAGCAAACTCCACGGCTGTCTATTCGACGGCGCACAACAGACTAGCTTTGCCTCCCAACTGCGACGCGAGTGTATTTGATTTCTCTCTTGAACGTCGCCGTCACACGGCAAGGGTCTTCGCTTAGTCTGAGTCACGGGAAACTTGACGCCAGTCAATTTGTATACCTTCATCCGTACTTTAAGTGTGACTGTTGGCCTGATATTGCAGATTCAATGACCCTACGGAAAAGGGCTTATTTTTTGAGCGGGAAGCGGGCCTTTAACACAAAGAGTGAACTTCTGCAGATAAAAGTGCCTTAGAATAAGACTGTGGGAAGCACTTTGTCATCTGTTACATGAATCGCGCCGCTTTTCATGAGCAAGCTTTCTGGCCGAACAGATGTGTCACTGTCGCCTGATTTTTACCTTAGCTGAACTCCAGTGTCCAAACGAATGCATAGAAGGGTGCGGCCGGTGTGCGAATCCAAAGACGTACTTCCATCATCCAAACCAACACTGCCACGAATCCTTTCTATCAGCATGATACCATTTTGCACACACCCTCCCTTTGAATGCGAAACAAAAACAACAGTGTACACGGTGTGAGATAAGCGAAATTGTCAGATGTCCTTGCCTTCAAGTTGTATAACAGTAAAGTGGGAGCACCTTTTATAGGGTGTGAACCTGCGCGTCTTTGCATTCTTGTCACGTGGGGACACAGTGTGCATGCGGGGCTGATCACGAAAATTGGGTGGAGACAAGCAATCGATTTCGAAAGTGGGAAACGACTGAAGCGATTGTTTGTGAAGGCCTCACTACATGGGCCCGTCTTCAGTGCTCGTACGGTGATGATCTTAGATCAACGTCTGTGGCGTCGATCTATATCAGCGTAAATACAGATATATTTGTTACTCTTGTACATGAGCTGTCTTCAAGAAAGCATTAAGAGCCCTTCGATTGTAGTGATATTTTTTTCTATTACCAAAGTCTTTGAAAATATCATTTGACTGTCTTATTCCCCTGCGTGATACCGTTCGCAAAGATTTTGGTATTTCATCGCACCCGCTTGCCGTCATCCAGTGTGTAACCTGACGCTTGTGCCAGACGAGCAAGACCTGACATTTTTTCCCGGTAGTATACCACTAAATTGTAGTTTGTCAGCAAGTCTGCGGCATCGTGATTCGATGTCCTCAGTCACCTGGTGTTAGATTATGTGACAGCTGCAAGGGGGTAGTGATTCGAGGCAGGGGATTGGCTACCCTGAGGTCGGTGTGTAATAATGACCCACACTGAGACATAGGCTGACTTTGAAAAAGTTGTTACGACAGCTGCATGGTAAAGAAAAGGGCGCGAAGCTTTCTTCATAAGTGAAGGTCATTTCGAAAAGTGCAAGCAAGATGACAGCGAGCTTTGGGGGGATTCCCTTCTCGAACTTCGGCGCCATGAAAAGGTACAACCTTGTGCAATTTATCGGTCAGCAACGTCGTTTTAAATAAACATGGAATGAACTTGCATAATCCGAGGGTTCCGATCTTCTGTGAAAGTACATGTTTCACTTTTCTGTCCTGTGTAGAAATAGAAAACACCTCAGACGTATTTGTAAACTTGAACCCTTCGGTCGCACAATAGCAATCCCATTCTAACTAATGTTCACCATGCATAACTATGCCACTTGCGGCGTGTTAATCTGCACAAGAGGGGGGCCCTCAAGTCTCATGGAAAGTTGGTTTTTGGGAACGATACTCTCTGAGTCAGCGTAAAAAATTCCAGGTGTTTCCAGTCCAATAAGAACCTGTCTCTTTGTATTCAGAATCGGCACAAGTCAGAACCATGTATGACCCACAGCAGCTGAGGAAGGGCAAGTTCGGTCTACTGTAGGAAGGGGCACCTTGAAGGCAGGAGCACAAGATCAGCGACAAAGTAGAACACATGCCACCGGAGAGTTACCGTGATTTACTTTCGCAGCAACCTTCTCTCTCTGCTCCGTATTAGGTTTCTTGGGATGAGCCTCTTCTGCGTAATTGCCAGACCTGTGTGGAAGAGGTGGGTTGGTCCTGTCTTGAAGGCCATTGTTGGCGGCCAGATTGTCAGCCACATCCTTTCCCACAGGATCCGGAACTCACCCAGTAGGATTATTCTCGTCCAGGAAACAGAAAGGTGAGTACCGGAGAAACAGACTGAGTAGGCGCAGTTTCTGCGCATTCTGCGTCACTGGAGAAACTATAGTTCTTGTGCAAAAGCCCCATGTGATTGTGAATTCCAAAGTGTCTGCTGATTGCGAACCTCAATCTCTCGTCCCCAGTCTGCACACTCAAGAATGGCGCAGTCAAAATTTACATCCGGGTTACATCGTTGAGGCCGGAGAGCATCGCACGTCGTTTACAGCGCAAGAGAGCACTACGCGTGCGCACGACCTGCGTCGACTTTAGTGCGGCTCATGAAATGCAGCTGTGGGTGGCCTGCGTACTCTTACAGTGAAGCGGATTTACCCGCCAGTGGAAACGACAACAAACCGGATCATGAGGTCGAGTTGACCCCAAAAGGTAGACAACGAAAAACGACCGCAGGAAACCCGTGTGCAGAGGCCATTCCTTGTCGAATGTGCGACGCTCCAGGCTCAAATAAGAGTATGCTTATCAGTGAATGGACACTCACAGATTGATGGGGAGGCATTTCTTTAATATACGCTTCGGGCCTGTTTCGTGCAGGTATTATGGAGGCTAGCCTCCTCGGAGAACAGTTGTTTCGTCTGGTGGGAGATGAACGGCTGCGGTTCTACTGCTCTCCCTACAAGAGAACGAAACAAACGTTGGCTGGTCTGCTTGCGGGGCTTCAAGCAGCAGCGACGCGTGAAGCGCAAGAAGTTATTAGCGAAGGGAGCTTTTTGAGTCAGCCTTGTGAGTTGCGGTCTCTGGACTTAGCCCATTGAAATGCATGGGCCCACCAGTATACGGCCGCCGTGACACTTACTACTCTGTCGGCGAATCTATCCGCACTGACACAACGTATACGAACGGGAATGAGGTATTCACCACTCTGCCGGCGAATGTATTCGCACTGGCACCATGTAGGAGAACGGGAATAAGGCATTCTCGCAAATGCAGTGAAGTGATGCGTTCTCGAAAAACAAGAATAATGAAAAGCGAACGGAACATGTAAGGCGGACGCTCGTATCCGGTGTGCCGGCATGCCAATCATCTTGTGTGATGACCTCCGTTTGACACCGTCCGTGCACACAGCTCCTCTGGATCCTACGTTAATTCAGCGGCAACCCTTTGCGCCTCATGGAGGAGGTTGTTTGCAACAGCTGGAGGAAATGAGGCGCCTCAGATTACACCTGTGAAAACATCTATGGCAGACAGTCATGGAATACGGCGCTTGAGCATCCGGAAATCTGTGGGAACACCG
The DNA here is from genome assembly GCA_000447165.1 of Hammondia hammondi. Lineage (NCBI taxonomy): Eukaryota > Apicomplexa > Conoidasida > Eucoccidiorida > Sarcocystidae > Hammondia > Hammondia hammondi. Next base: position 5,041 of record AVCM01000137.1, read on the forward strand.
CAGCCCTGGAAATGTGAAATAAACGAAGATGTTCGACTAAGAGATCAGGAGATGGGCTTCGGTGAGCAGCTCTTCTCTTAGAAAAGGAGCTGTTTCTGACAACTGTGCGTAGTCACCTAGGTGTTTATGAGTTTATCGTTTTGTGTACACTTTCTCCACGTATGCCTTGAACGTACGCGAAGTTGAAGATCACCTCACCGTCATCGTCGAAACGGTGACACAAGTGACCGCACGAATTGATCTCGTTGATTCCACTGGAGGATGCTGCCGTGTGTTCGACAGACGCAGCAAGCAAAAGCGTTTGAGTTGCGACTAGGCGTTCTTCTTTCATGCGCGAACGGAGAGGAACTTGACCACGAACCAGGGGTCGCTTCCTGGGAAGCTATGGAACGGGTGCTGTCTGTTGTGGCGTGACTCTGCGGTGGTATATTTCTCAAACCAAGTGTGGTTTGTCCTCCTCTCTGGGTGGACTGAAGGAATTTCAGTGTATCTGTTCACACATGCCTCTTCACTTCTATTGTCATACAAAGACGAAGCTTTATTCGTGGCTCGTTGTTGTCTGGCACCCAGGGCGTTCGAGAACGGAGTTAGTGAAGGAGTTCCTGGAGAGGAACTTCGAGGCCAACATGTACTACAGGTAACCAGGTACCACCCTGAACCCAATTTGCAGTAAAACGAGAACAGACGTGGCTTCTGCCGGCGCTGCTATCCCTCCGGATGCCGGAGGGGAAATACGATCTCTGTAGACAGGGGACTTTAAAAACTATGTTTTGCTGCAGGTCACCTCCGCTGTCCCTCATCAGATGAACCTCGTTTTCTTTGTTGAAGAAACCTTCAGGTTTTCAGGGGGCGAGTCCGGTGCCGATGTTTTCGACCGAGTAGCAGCATTTGAAGGGCATCTACAACGAGACTTCGAGACGAAGGATTTCGTGGACAATTGCGTGATAGTAACGCACAAAACCGTTATCAGGTAGAAGCAATGTGTCTCCTTGCTGTAGAGAAAGAAAAGACTTCGCAGACGCTGTGCCACGGGTTTCTGTATGTCGAAATTTTTCGACTATGAGCAGTCTCTATATTTTGCTACGCAGTCACTTGTTCTTTGAGTGAGTCTTGATCATTTGCCGGACGCTCAGGGCTCTGTTGGGCAGACACCCGCGCCTGGCTTCTGTTTCGTTTCTCTGTTCGTTGTTCTCACCAAATTTTAAATTGTTGTCTGATGGTTGTGACAGAGTCCTCATCTCGCTTCTCACACCTGGACTTGCCACCATGGACGACACGCTTCCTGGTAATGGGGGTTCCCGCTGTTTCTCGGTTCTGACCAAAGATAGCAGTTCCGGGAAATACAGGTGAGCAAGTCCGCCATGGGACCTTACGCTCCTCCAAGGCGTTTCGCACTACCTTGTACCTCCATACAGGTGGTCGCCACAAGCGGATGTCATCTGTCAACATGGTAAAGGTTGAAACTTGCACTGGCCGGAAGTGTGGCAGGTCTGTCCTAGTCTGGAGTGTCTGGCGCTAGAAAAGGAAGTTCATCTAAAACTCTGAAAAAACTTGAGCTAATCTGGATGATTTTGGCGCACACTTCCACAGCGTACCCTTCAACACTTCTGTATGTGGCATTCATCAAACACTATGAAAAAGCATTCTGGAGGTGTCGCACACATGTGGTGGACTTGTACACAATCTTTCCCGACGTTTTTATGGTGCACGTGAGTTAACACATTGTAGTTACGCCCGATCGACTGTTGTATAAGAACTGCTTCTGTTGTTTGCAAAAGGAGTACCCGTGTCTTTCTGGGCGCCTGGTGTCGCCTGTTCAGGCTAGCGGGCGACGAACCTCTTCCTGTGTCTGCTTGGACCACACCCCTTTCTGAGTTGAGGCATAGCTCTACCGAAAGACAAGGGACAGATACCCCCACGGTCTCATACATTTCCAATAGCCCTCCACAAGATGGAGGGCTGTCGTCGATGAGGTTTACAACTGCTGGAAACCTGCCGAGCCAGCACCGTTCACCTTCCTCCGACCTTTTGTCTTACCGGAAGGAGGAGTGCTCACAAAATGCATATGATGGCTGTCGCTCGATCGACTGTTCTGGCAGCTGCATGTATTCTGCAAATCACCAGTTGTTGCTGCCTCTGAGGGGGGAAGTTTTCGGTTTGTCTCATGAAGAGGGTCAGGGAGCGCAGACGTCTCAACGATCCTCTATCCAGTATAGGGACTTCGGTTCGAAGGTCAATCGGTCTCCCACAGTTCTTCCAAGTTCTCACCTCCTACAGGCTCATTTAGGTGAACCGTCGTCTTCGTCTCCAAAAGACAGCAGAACAAGTAGACAGAGGAACTCCTCACCACCAACCCGTTGCCAAACAGCATTCAAGCCTCCTTCATCTCCTTGTTACCTCACTTCTTCGCGTTTATACGCATCAAGCAGTGACCCTTCTGTACAACCCCTTGGCCCTCCAGTTTCTTTAGCTCTAGCCGATTGTTGCCAACATCAACGAACATCACCGGAGGAAGAAGTATTCAATGCGTACCACCGGTCTCTCTCATCTACGAAGATCCAAACGGCATTGCTTCAGACTGCAGTGTCCCCTCAGGGGCTTCTTGGCGACTCTGGATATTCCGGATTCGCCCTAAGGTGGCCCGATTCCGGTTCTTGCCGGACAAACTCGTTCACTCCCAGTTCTTCGAGGACTACAATACGGGCATCCTCACATAAACGGGCCGGCTGTAATTGTGTCGATTCCGACACATGTTTCCCGCAAATGGCACACGCGCCATCCATGAACAAGCTAGATGATTGTGGATCGCCTAGCGATGAACGGAAGGGAAAGTGCGTCAGCACGGTCCGCACCTTTGGGAAGTTCCGTTTTGCAACGCATGGTGACAGTGTCTCTACAGTACAAGAAGACCTCGTCCTTTCCGGGATGCATCGAAGGGCGGGTTCCACTGGCACTAGTCGACGGGGAAACGACGTGTCAGATGCATCACGTCGGTGCATCTCTTCTCCGTGTAAGGATGGAGAGGGACCGCTAGGTCTCGGAAGTGAACTGCCGCGACCCCTTAGGCGTCGCCTGAATGATGAGCGTGAAAGCCGGTCTCCGAAAGCCCTCTCGCTCTCCACACAGCCGTCCCCTGGTGTTCAGCTCGACACGGGCCTCTCTCCCAAAGACAAGTCCACACAAGCTGAGCAGGGAACGACGCGAACTTGAGGGTAACTGGGTGAGGTGAAGATGAGGTCGTGTGTGTCACGGCGTCTTCGTATGCTTAAAGACACAGAAACATGTTAGCTAGGGAGGTGCACTGTGGCAGATGATTCGCGGTGCTGAATTCAACCGGGCAACTCCTCCCTTTCGTCTTTGAAAGGGAACATGTGCAACAGAAAAATGAGGTCATGGTGTTTCGCACAAAAGCCTTTCCCCCTATCAGTTTTGGGCTCTTTCCGCTTTTCTTTAAAGCTACAGAAGACTGCGGTCCTGTCTCGGACGTTGCATTTTGCCCTGATCACCTACGTCAGGCACTTGGCCAGACATTGCCGAGTCGCCGGTCTCGCCCGAGTGGCACAGAGCTTCCCGCTACCGAAAGTACTACACGGAGATACACTCATTTTTGTTCATCAAATGCTATGCCTCAAGTACCTTTCGACAGTGTCATTGTCAAAGGCAAGTATAATTATCTTTGCTGTCTGCCGAATCGTAACAATACACTCAGGCCCTTCGGAAAGCTACCTACACTCGGCTAATGGCATCGTGGATACGTTATCGCGGCAGGCCTCGGCACCACTTTCTGATGGGTTAAGGTGACGCCGTCGCAGGGAATCCGCAGCTGCGTAAGTGGAGACTGCGCACTTGCGTTTTCGTATGCCTGCCCTCTCCCATTTGGAACTATAATTTTGGGTCTCTCGACATCTCTCCTGATGTGAAAACGACGCGTCAACGCTACTCTTTGCGCGCCACACAAGAGCCATCCGTCCAGCTGTTGACCTTAACGGGTAACGGAGATTGTGCATCTCGAGACGCAGTTGATGAACAATCTGTTACGATCATCCAGATAGAGTTTCATCGCTGCCAGTCCTAGTAGCGCGGATCGTGTCGAACAGCTAATACAATCCACACGGAGACTTGATCTTCTGGAAGGTTCAGTATCTTGCATCTCAAGCCGTAGACGCACTTGACAGGGCCCAAAGGCAAATCAAGCATGTGCCGACCGATGGTGTTACTCAAGAGAGCACCGAAATAGACAGAGGCGTCCCCTGTATGAAAGTGTAATGGGCATGCCTGCACGGATATCCACAGAAAGCGGGAGACTGCAACCATATCAGCGAAGGAAGCAGTTTTTTCATAGGAAAAGGGGAAACATACTTCTTCAACAAGTGTCATGCTCGAAGTTGTGGAACATGGTGTCTCAGTAAAGGAACACCTAGACTATCAAGGGATGCCAGAAATCATTTAGGCAGGCAGGTGATTGTGTGGATGCATATAGATCGCACTGCAAATATGTCACGGATTCATATTATAATTCTTGGAATGCACATACGTGTGTGGCAGCTTTCAACTGCATCAACTTAGAATGGGGGCTCTCGAGTAACGACTGGTTCCAGGTGTTCATCGCGTATGAAAAACAGCTTCCACGTTCAACGGTATACGTTTACCTTGAATATGTAGTTTTTAGCCAAGCCCTTAATGATATCGCGGAACGCCCTGTCTCCAAACGTTACGCCAATAGTCCGCTCCGTCTCATAGTTTGCCAACGCGATAGAGAGGGCGACGGACATGGCGTCATCCCACTGCGTGTCGAAGCCACCAAGTTTCGACCGACGGTAATTATCCACCTTATGCTTCACATATTCTTCGATCTGAAAAACGCGCGACTCACAACGTGAGGTCCGGACTTCCTTGAACAGAACATTCTGGTTAGATGAAACAGGGTAATACCTCGCACCTACTTTCCAGGCATGAAAGTGCGACACTCCAAGAAGTGGGATCTCTCGTGTCTAGAAAATGAACAGCACCAACAACGTACCTGTCGTTCTGATGTCCACAAGCGGCAAAACTGTGCCATTCGAGTTGACCTCCCCCACCATCCCCGGAGAGCGAAGAGTGCCCGAGGGTCGGCCGATGCCGGCAGCCGTGAGTCACCCACGACTGCGTAGAGCTGCGCACGGAGACGGGACGCATCCATATTAATCATTTTGTATCTTCATCATGTGGCCTCCGCTCTTCCCACTGCTGAAACTGAATCACGGACGGGCCCGCTCTGTAGCTATGTGTGCAGAAAGAGGATACACGCTACGTGTGCGAAGAGTTGTGTCTGCTTCAACTCTACCAACAGTTCTTCGTTTGTTCATGTGTCTAGTACCTACCTTTAGGAGAGGCGACTTGAAGACGTCCTCTGGCATTTTCCACCACATCGACGTGTCGCCTTCAAAATGGTAATGCAATTTGTCGGCCTCGTGGACGACAGAGCAGCACGCATAGAACGCCTTGTGGTTGAATACACAGTGTACCGATGAGAAACGCACGCCGATCGTAGGGTCGAACGAGGCCAGCCGTTGGCCCGTACATGCATCCCAGAATGTCGCATTTTTCGGATCCCCGCATTGGTCTCTCGTGATTACCCAGCAGTAGGGCAAGTCCTCCGCCAAAAGGCCTGATGACAGACACGACCCGCGGGTCCATTTATCCTCTGCAAAACTCACTGACGGTGTCTCCGGTGACGATATTTTAGTTGGTAGCACACGGATACTAGTGTCGTTCACATGTGCAGACAGTTGCTGACAGACACTCATTTGTGGGTGTGGCAGACGAGAATACACAAGATCACTTTGGTATGGACTGTAATTGGAAGCTTGAAGACGGAACAATCCGACGCCTATCTACAACGGCACCTGCGTATGCATGTGCCGTATACAAACCGGGCTCTCGGTGTTTCTACAATGTCGTTTCTTCACCATGTACAGCTGCCACTGAATGTAATACCGGAGCAAATCCGCCACATACTTCTGTGTTCTACAGCGGTATTACATTTGTTCGCTCCGTAGTTTATGACATTTCGCGCGCCGATGGAAGAGGCTTGCGTGTGTAGCAATTGAGTAACGACCTCCAGTATCTGCGTGTGGTGATCCTCACAAAGTGAACTTGGAGCGGTGACCACATACGCGACAATGAAATACATGTGCAGCATTGTCGATTTTCGAACCGCCCGTGCAAACCACATTATGACCCTATGCGTGAGCCAGTTGTGACTCGTATGCGGCAATGGCTTCCGTCTATATTCGATATGAAGTATCTGAGATGTTTTGCTCTTGACAGACTCCCGCTTAGCCTGAACAAAAAACCAAACAGTGTCAGGCTTACCTATCGCAACCCATGCGTCCACGGAGAAGCCCAGAAATAACGAACAAAGCAACATCGCATGGTCCTCAACCGTTCCTACTCCTCGCGCAAACAGAGCAGGCCAGCTGCACCACACGTCGCTCCCGCATTCTCCGCTCAACATGACATTCGCGGTGCCCTGCGAGTCGGTCACCCCAAGAGATGCAACAGAAACTTTTGTTTTCTCAAAATATTTATTCCTTCTAGCATTTTCAGCTCTGTTAAGCAGGAAATACGGGTACCTGGGTAAGCAGCTCGCTATTTTACACGTAGATCCTGAAATTGTGTCGCGCTGGTTTGGAGAATCTTTTGTGTCACACGTGCTGCATGTTCTGGAAGCCTGGCTACTACAGCAACGTAAATATTTACCACGAATACAAAAACGATCTGCGAACCACAATTGACGGAAGGTTGCAGCGTAGGCAATCCGCAATAGTTCCCCGCCTTCCTCCTTCCTAGATCTCGGCGCCCGTATTTATACCCCGTCCGTACAGGGGACAGAGGCAGTCTATCTGGCTGTTTCTTGATGTAAATGTCTACCTGTTCACCTACCTACCACAGTTGTCCCCGGATTCACCTTTCTACCCTTCCCATAAATTACCTCTATGTTCTACATGCCTATATGAAGATGAACATTTCCGTGAAAACCGGTTTCCATCATGTATGAGTACTTTCCGTTGGTGATCGAATTTCTTATAGTTTTCCGATCAGAAAAATATGTTTTTACTCAATTCTCTACCGAAAACCAGGCTCTGTGAAACTTTTTTCTCTGGTTTGCCATATGTAACGGAAACCTACCCGCCGTTCAGTTTCCATTGCTGCCACGAAACGGGCGCAATGAAAGGGACTGTCGAGACCATAAGAGGAACTGCAAACAGGTACACGCCATGAAGAACTAGTTTGACCACGTGGTAGGGCTGTGCCATTTTGTCAAGAAGATGCGTCAATTGAAAGCAGTGATTGGGGCCCAGGGTGCTCCGTGAGGGTCTGATTCGTGGTCTACGCGGTCCTTAAAAAACGAACTCACCAGCATTCGACTCTGGGCGAGAGAGGGCAGACGAACGAGTTTACTGGCAAGTGTTCCCCGAACTCGGTTTTTGCAAAGATTTTGATCAGTCTGTAGCCGAACATGGGGTGCATCTGCTTGTAACTGCTCCACCAAGTCTCGGCGATGGTCATAGCCTGTCGTAAGGCTTCTTGCCTACAAATTCGGTAACACGTACATACAAAGCAAGGCGGGGAAGGCACCACTACAGACAGTGAAGAATGCACTTTGGTGACACTTAGGAAGAAGGAAAGGTGAAGCTAGGCCCACAATCTTGAACGTCTATTGATATAACGTCGCCCTAGGGGTACATATTTCAGCGTCGTTTTTGTGGTCCCGCCTCCAACATCGACAACTTTTTAGGAGAGAAGACTCTTACACGCCTGCATACAGGTCCCCAGGGATGAGTTCGGGTGTGGTACTAGCTGAAGTAGAGTTGCCTTTGCAACAAACTCCTCTGCAAATCTAACGGTTCAAAACGTGTCAAAACAGATTCACCACGTAGATGCCGGCCCCGCACCTGACTGGCAGTCAACAAATGAAACGTCTCTGCGATTCTATTTCCCTTATGTTGGCGCCAGATGCAGTGTGATTGCCCTTTTTCGTTCTTCCTTTCCTCCTACTTCTCTTGTTCTCCTCGACGAAGCTGCGAATCCACTTCCGCCAAGCCAAGAAACTTGGTTTCATCCCGGGGCAGTAGCTGAATTTCCATGTCCAGTTTACCAATAGAGAGCCCCTCTCTCGTACCGACGCCCCGAAGCTTCACCGATGTATGTATCTGACCGCATTAAGAAAGCAGACGAACAGAGGCCGACCAGTGCCGTTGTTCAAGCTTGTCCAGCGGTATGCTTCCATCGACTGTTGTTCCGTTATTGCCGTGGCACAGCTCATCCGGTTTCTGTGGGTCCCGACCCAGCGCCAGCAAACTCTGAGCAAGCATCTCTGTACAGGTACCAGCAGACTCTTACTGCATCCTTTTCCCTCCCACTTCCCATCTGGTAATCTTCAAAGGCTGGAAGCGTCAGATGCGTGTTTACCTTGCCGCAATGCAAGACGCGTTGCCATTCAACCTTTTGACTGGACAAGATCTTGGATTTGTACATCGTGTTGCCCGAGACGCTCTCGGGTGGGGTTGTGGCTCTATTGGACGCGATTCCACCTGTACGAGGATGCACGCGCCAGCAACACACAACGATGCATAATTTCCACCGGACATTCTGTATGAATGCAGAGCTCCAGACGACTCCGGGATCAGGAGCATGGGTGATAAACGATTCAATTGGATCCTTCGCTTGTTGGCACCAACAGAGAGCTGCCCTTCAGAAATACCCCGCCGATCAATGACTACCACAAACGGCATGTGCACAAATGCTCCAGTTTTTTCGCCGCTCTCTTCTCTTTCACCTTTTGCCCACGACGAATGCGAGATGACGTCTTCCTTGGTAACCACCAGATGCAGTGGCAACTGACGCTTTAGGAGGTCACGGTATGAAACGCCTGGTTCTGTTGGAAGTCTCGCGGCGAACGTCTCAAGGAATTGCGGTTCACAGCAGACCTGTGTTCATTAGATGCACGAACACAATAAATAAAAGTATTTGACCACATCCCATCAATGCCAGTGAGTCCTGGGTTGACGCTTTCTGTTATACTCTCATCTGTTTTGGGACGAACCAGGTTGTCAGGTAAGTGGTCAGCTGCTCTCACTCTGGCTATATTACCTCCACGGGACGACTTCGAAACCTTTGACTTCCAAAGGACATGTGTATGACGAAGTAAGAGCCGGAATGTCGGCTTTTGTCTTCATACTCGGAGAAATCGTGTCCATCAGAGAACCGGCAAACCAGATAGGGAGGGACATTTGGGTCTGCATTTTCAGGCATCCACCTGGGCTGAACTACTTGCGCGAACACGGATGACAATGTCGCCTCCAACGCCTCGCAGTCACTCTCTGAAGTAGCGGATGCACTAGCATCCCGACAGGCGGTCTGCGGCAGCCAGTGCAGCCCTGATCCCTCTCTTCGCTTCACTTCCTTTCCCGTATGTTCAGCATTTGCCTCAACTGTTTGCTCCGCCGACTGCATGTAGGTGGCGAGTTGCTGTTGGATATCTGTCAGCACTCCCGTGTCCTGAAAGATTAAGAGTATAACACGTTGCTGTGGACGGGCAGAGGCAACTCTTGAAATCAAACGTTCCATTGCAATCAAAGTACCAGTTAAGTCTCCGTTGATGATGCAGGGGTTGCGCGAGATGTTTCTTCGTGTGTGTCCACTGCATGTCTACGCAAACGCAGGGCTTCTTCCTCAAGGGAGTAGATTTCAAGCAAGGAACAACGCTCAATTCCGATTTCTTAGAACTCCGGAGAGCGCTTCGGCGCGCTAAAAGAGATAAATCTAACATGAGTGTGTCACCAGCATGCGGGAAGGCCTTCTCTTACGGGCGACTCGTACGTGCGGATCGCGGCTGGTACAGCGGATTTCTCTCCATGGGTAATTTTCCACTCTCTTGTGGAAGTACATTGCTAAACGTGGCACGCATGTACTGAAAATGGCATCGTGCAACGAGGGAGAGCACCGTGGCTATGCTGCATCATCTGTACCGCAGACACTGTTGTGGGATATTGGTAGCCAACACTTTCAGCTGTCTCAAGCAGTCCAGAGCGGTAACGGTGTGCAGCAATCGGTGCTCGAAAAACCATGAAATTCCGGTGGCACCTGCCATTTTCTGAAACATAAGGGTTTTTGCTGTCAGAGCCGGATGTGACTTTTGGCGACGAAGAGGGGAAGGGTTGCTGACAAAGCTATGCAACATATCTTCTACGAGGTTCCGAAAAGTACTCTGAGTCTTTCGGGAGTGAAAACCCTCGATGTGCACATACTTGCAGAACTTCAAGCGTTCTAGCAACGTCCACCGTCGGCTCTGTTTCCCCATCATGGCTTTTTCGCGCCTGCAAATGGAGACGAAGACTTTGGCAGATGTCGGGTCGCTTGGCAAGGAACTCGTAGATAGCTGCTCTGTGTTTGGCATCCATCTGGAAAGACCAGCCACACGCTGCACGTTCCACAGATTTAAAAACTGGAGCCTGCCTAACTTTCTCCTGAAATTCAAATGCTTGCTTCCTCCTCCCTCACCGGCAAATGTTGAGCAGCTTTGTGTGACTTAGGGTGCAGCCAAGGATGCTGGTGGCCCGCAACAAAGTACAGCAAGAAGTCTTTCTGCAACTCAAGACACTTATTACATGTTTCAACTTCGATAGTCCGTCGAGAGCACGCAGCACATTTATGCGCAGCCGCGTAGGCACAGGCACAATCTCGAAAGACGTCTCATCAGGTGGGCAGCGTTCAGTGCCGAAAGAGGGGCAAATCTCCAGAGACTACGAATGCGCTTCGTTTCCAGGGTCTGCAGTTTTGGTCTTGGCATATCTGTTTCGGCTGCATGTTAAGCACGCTGGTGCATTTCCGCAAAAGCGACGAGAAGAAATTTTGACCCTTACTCCTTTGATAGGCACAAGTAGAAAATGCGGCACAATTACGGAACGCGCCGCTGCGATATTCAACCGGCACTCTGTGTCTCGATCTCTTCCCTCGAACTGCGAACATCTTTTTCAAACTGCAGAAGTGTCAGCAACCGCCCACAGTTTCCCGTTGACTTCTTGGTCTCATCATCAGATGACTAGAACAACCAAACGGGCAAACGCATTCGTGAGCGACTGTACATGCGGTGCGTATTTTCACGTCGAAGCGCGACTGTGGGGGGTCAGCTAGACTCGTTCTGTCTTCAGGGTAGGGCATACTGGTGAAAAGACTGGTCTACACAGAATCGCACAGGTACGAACTTTCCCCGCTAAACTTCACCTTAGAGACCTGTCAAGATAGACAGAGCACGCTCCTGGAAACGTGGAGCGGAGATCCTGTGTCTATGGAAGCTTTCGTGAATATCAGCATCATCCTCTTCGGAAAAAACGCGCCCTTACACGGTGTCAGTTTCTGCGAGTCAGTGGAGAGGGAAAGAGCAACATTTCTTCTCGGTGAACCATCAATCAAGGCTGTCCGTTCTTTACCACGGTATTTAGTTGGATTTTTTCGTACATTTTCGTCTGTGCCTTCCAATCCTACGCGTTTCGCTTCCCTGGGAACCCTCTGCTCAGTTCTGCATGCGCTCAGCTATACATGACTAGTTCAAGTCCGCAAGACCGCGTCCGTGTCGTCCTTTTTTCTCATTCTCCGATTTTTTCCAGTCTCCGTTATGTTTCGGGAGTATCAGTGGCAGTTTATTTCCGCTAGTCACTCAAGCCGCCGTACAGCAGTATCGCAAGACAAGCTGACCTCGTTTCTCTCTTCCATCGTCCCTCTTTACCCCCGGGGTTTTCTTTGCTCGTTGCTTGGCTTTTGTAAGAAAAGAGATCTTTTCTCTTCGACTCGTTTGATCCCTTGCCTCACTGCGTAGGTCGATGAGGTAATGGCTCGGTCAAAAGGTTGAGATGTTTAGTCCTTCAAGCTGGTTCTGTCTGTGTTGTCTCAGAAAGACACCCATAGAGCTGACCCCGCCACAATTAT
>AVCM01000138.1:0-11520 GCA_000447165.1 Hammondia hammondi
CGGGGCTGGAAAGTCTCTGTGGCTGGATAGACAAGGACAACAGCTGCGGTTTAGGGGTTGGGAAAAGCCAACAGGAAAACCTGGAAGAAAGTGGGAGAGGCAGCGACTTCGAGAAACGCTGCAGCGACCGCAAAGCTCTGGACATCTCAGACATACCGTGGGAAGGTGATCAAGATGAACAGCATCTTCGCCACGAAGCGTTGCCAGAAGGTGCTTCATTGTGCAGGGAAGGACAGGCTTTAAGCTTCGGTGTGACCCGCGCGTCAATTGTACAATGTGTCACTGGCGGGCCAAAGAGCAGTGTAGGTTCTGAGCGACAGGCCGTTGGAGAACTTACCTCTCAGGACGAATCGACTGTCTGTTGGAAGTTGGACGGGAAGAACCGCATGGGTGAAGAAAACGTTTGCGCAGGGGTACCGGTGGTGAGGAGCGGGTGCATTTATACCCCCTATGATAAGGGAGCATGTCCGTCAGACAGGCAGAGGCGAGCAAAAGATGCGACTGTCAGCGGGGCAAATTTGGGATTTCCCGCGCAAGAACGAGTTGTAGATGAACAGCACGATACTTCGGAGCTTCTGTCGGAAATAGAGGCCTTCCGGCGAACGTGCTGCGATAGCGGTGCCAGCGTTAGCACTTGCTGCAGTCGCAGAGAGCCTACTGACACCCCGGTCGGGAACGCTATGAAAGGAGAGCAAAGTGACAACAGCGAATGTCGACAACCAGCTGACAATGGCCACTGCTCTGTTTTGTTCAGTGGACCGGATCTGTTCCGGGCGTCTTGGGATTTACCGTGAGGAATCCACGTGGGAACGGACAGCTGCCGAGACGTTTAGATTGGCGACTGCACGCCTCACAGTTTTTGAGTAGAACGTGTGATTAAGTCACAGAGTCTGTGCTTGTAACACAGAGTACGATTGACAGCGGTGCCCCAGTTTTTACATATATGATAGTAGACTAGCTTCTGTAGTTTTGCAGATGCAGTACGTCTTGTAGGGGCACTGGGTTTTGATGTTTCCGCTGGTGATACAGGGACAATTCTGTGAGGTGGCGTTGAAAAAGCGGTGGCCGAAAAAGTTTTCTTAACGGGCGTGTACCATTCTTCTTGTGAGTGCTGAGGAAGGTGTATTGTTTAGCCTTAGACGCATCTATCGAGTGGATGCATTAGAGATGATTTTGGGACCAAAATTTGACAGCGGTTTTGCGAGCTCATAAATGCTAACCTAGTTTTTAAAAATTGAGCCCACCAAGTGGGCGTGTAGAGTGGTTGGTGCATCAGGCAACCATCCGTGGCGCTGGGTTGCCGGAGTTGGAATTTTCACTTTTTTTCAAAGAGGCCTGGGGGGCAGTTGGCTTCTGCAGTTGCCATCCGTGTAGAAAACTGTACCATGTAGTTTAGTTGGCGACAATGTTTTTTCCGTGTGTGAGTTATCATGGTCTCACGTGAGGCGTGTGTGAAAGCCAGAACTGGGATTCCACTTTTAGGTTGATACGAGCAAAGTTCTGTTGTTTTGATACCTTCCACTGTGAGTTAGATACGAGCAAGGCTCTGTTGGTTTGATACTAGAATGGAATTGTCGGTAGGGCTTGGTTCAGTTTGTGGTGCTTAGGGCCTAGGATCAGTTTGTGAGGAGTCGAGCCGCGGATCAGTTTTTTTAAGTCGCGCTTTTCCGTAGGTGGCCGAACCCGTATGTCCAGGCGTTTTTGAGCAGGACAAGGAGGTATCATTTTGTTATGGGATTTATCGGGGCACTTTGTTCTAAGGACGATCCTGATTTTTTTCAGGGCTCTCCAGATATCACTTGCATGCGTCATATGCATGTGAAAGCTCATCGATGATTTTGGGAACTTCATGCTCTATGTAGCGGTTCGCGCTGCTGCCGCCAGCTTTCCAGACGCTTTATCGTTTCGTGGGAAAAGTCGTCTTTTTTTGTGTCGTGTATCGTGGGTTTAGTCGTGCTTGAGCAAATAATTTGCTTTCGTCTAGCTCGCGAACAGGTTGCCCTCTGAGGATGTGTAAACACTGATATTCGGTTGTTTTTGTTCCGTGCGTATTGCTCCAACGGTGCGCAATGGAAGCACGGTGCTGTAGTCAGAGATTAGAGAATACGATTGTATGTTGTTTGAGTCGGTGAATAACGAAGTCGATATTTCCCGGCATGCTGCGTGTGGACACGTCCTGCTGGTTATTCTTGACAGCGAGACAGAGGCGCTGGACTCCTACGTTCAGAACATGTCTTTATAATTCGAGCAGGTCGTAATAAATCGGAAAGCGTGAGTACACCTGTTGCTGGTAGGCGAATAATTCGCCGCCTTGGAGTTCCTTGCTGCTGTGAGCTGTTAACTTGCCCCGTTCCTCGGGTAATGGAAAAAGTAACATTTTGCGAATTTAGTGCTCCCGGGATGTTGCCGTGAAACTGTGCAACTACCGTGTCTCCAACATGAGCTTCAACTGGCCTTCACTGTTTTGCGGTGACTTGAAGTTGCTGACAGTTTCCGCTCGAACCTGGAAACGGGTAGTGTAATATTCACACGGCAGGTCGCGTTTCAGCGGATGATGGATTCTCCGTGTTATTCCGAATACTTGGACGTTGCGATGGTACATTTTGTCATTGCCTTTAGCGTATGTCCCATCGGGCGACTCGACGCCGAACGATTGTAGTGTGCCTTGTGACATCAGGTTACTTGCGCACATGTGCGTTGGTAGTGTGCGTTTGTCAGCATCATAGTTCTTTAGCTGTAGCGATCAGCTTGTTGCGACTGTTTTAGATGCCGACCTCTCGTTCACAAGTTAGAGATGGCCCGAGGAGTATGGGAAGTTTTGCCATCGATATCCGTAGTGTCGTGCAAGGAGTAGAGAAACCTCTGTATGTGTGTGACGGGAAGAGATACCAGTATCCAACCTGTCCCATTATCATGATCAACCGCACATCGAGCAGCCATGTTCATCTGTTAGCAACAGGACACGGTGTTAGGCGTACAAAAAGGGAGCACAGAGAGAGTTTGTGACGCATTTTAGAGACGTCCGACGTTAAAAGCAACATCGAATTGAGAATTACTCGTTCTTCGTGTAATTACGTAGAATACGAATGTCAGCAGGCGCCATCCCTGCGTAGTATTTGATACGTTTCCAGAGGGGATCTCTCTGGATTGAAACACTTCGCGCAAACTCTCCTATTAACAGGAGAAAAAGGACTTACCAGACTGGTTGTCTCTTTGTGCGACACAATTCTTCCTCGGCAGGAAGATTTTGTGGGTAGCGCTAATAAGGGAAGTAGATGTCGAACTGACTGCAAGCGACAGCCGACGCCACGCTGTCGTCGTCCACTGTATCCGCTGTTCAGTGGCTCAAGGGGGCGGCGGCTGGCTAACAGTGACGGCGGTGTTTGGCGCGTTTTTTCCGGCTTTATGTTGCATTGCCCTCCGATGCTAGACGGACTTGTACTGCTTTCGACAGTCGATTGAGTTTGTTTGTGTGATGGTCCCACTTCTCGTTTGGGTGTCGTCGTTTGAACCCGATTGGCTCTGCTCCGCCGAGGAGGGCTTGCGCGCTGCTGGGCCCGTTTATTTTCGGGTAGCTGAGAGTCAATAGTGGGTATGTCTGCGAAGAGTGATGTACTCGGTGGTGTAGAATGAAGCACTGCCTCATGGGTCTCTTCAACGTCCCCAGGCTCAGCGTGTAGATCCAGCGCATGCCCAGTTCGATGATCCTCCGAAAGCCCAATGGTAGCTGCTTCCGTAACGCCCGTTCCTGGCATATCAGTCGTATGTATACTTGAGGAACCATCGAAATTCTTCCAGCCATTGCTGTCACCCGTGACAGGTTCAGCTTCGTCACTTTGCTTGTCTGCATTTATACAGCAGCTGTTAATGGGCTTGTCTGTGAGCCACTTGCGGGGGGTTTGGTCACAGACTGCCTGTGGACCGGTGTCGTTGCTCGGTTCGTGTGGCGAGTAGCAATCAGCGCTGATGGTGTCGCGGTAACCTAAACCAGGCTGAACGACATACACTGTGTGAGGGTCTCAACGTTGTGGTGGTGACCTTCGCCGATCTGCAGCGACACCCAATGAGTGGACAGCAGCTCACCCGACGTCACTGTTGACCTACATGTGGCCGGTAACGGCTCCGGAGTAGGGTCGGCAGAATCTTAAGCTTTCCTCATGACGGTGTCGCTCGAACAGCTACAGAGACTAACTTACGTTTCTAGGAAATTTGGCTTCGGGTCCACCGAATGAGGGCGACTGGTCCATCAACTGAATGAGCTTCGCGATTGATTTGTTGCCAGGGCTGAAGATGGTCTGTGACACACGCTTTCTTCACCACTGCTTGTGCCGCTGAGAAGCTACCTCTTCACCGGGTCCCGCCGGATCCGCGCATGTCGCGAACTCGTCGAATCATCGGTGCTCTCGGTAGGAGAATTCTCTAGCATATCAACCAGACCCTCCCATAATGTCGTATCCCATTCACTGTTAGTATCCACCTGGTTGCCACATGCAGTCATACATGATAGTGTGAGTCGTACAAGTGGCCTTACTGGACTTCCCTGTTCCCGATGATGATGAGCGAGCTGTTTTACTGCTTCGTTCCCCATTGCTGAGTGTGTGCGCTGTCTCATGAATCGGCTTCCGATTACAGAAACATCGAACAACTTTAATAATTCCATATGCTGTTGATAGCTAACTCTGGCGACGTCAGTGTAGGTACAGCTCATTGTACGGTCGCATCACCGCACATAACGCCCAGGCAGCGAAAGCGTAAGATGGCAGAGCAGTTTGTGGGGGGAAATTCTGATGGCTAGATTGAGCTCTTATTTTCAGAGCAACACGTCAGCTTTCTGCGGCCAAACTAACATCTGAACTGCACTGGAAAATTGTCGCCGACTACGGCAAGACATCAAAATGATCGGCTACATGGAGCGAGAAGCCTCCAGACTAACCAATGCACCGATGACAGTGCAAATTGACCTCACAAGAGGTGAAGTTGTGGCAGGAAACAGTGTGCCTTCAAATAAAACAGGTGCGTGGCGTCGACGCACGCGTAACAAAAGTAAGGTGGTCACCGGAGATATATCAGCGTCTTTACAATGGAATGCGTCCGAACGCAGTTTCCCTACCGAGTGATTATGACTTGGGAGTGGCACGCTTGCGTCTGACGTGGGAGACCCATTCAGGTCAAAGATTCGTCTGCCAACGAGTCGGACACGGCTGTAGCTGCTCATTGTCCTCTGTGCGTACACCACCAAAGTGGTTTCCAGCAAATAAGTTGCGAGTTCATTATAACATCAAGGTTCCTACAGATAGGCTCGCAACATGCCTCTGTAGGTGCGCCCACGGACATAAGACACTCGACTCGCCGTCATCTTCTGGGACTGCAATCGCTACCTTGAAAAGGCTCCCCACTATGGGTGCCTATGAACAAAGTGAAGAGGGGGGTAACACGCATAAAAAACACGTCAGTTCCCTAGAAAATTGTTGCGTGCTCTTTCCACCAGTTAAATGCGCCTGCATGGGACAGCCATCTGTTCTATGGACGAGCGCCATCTTTTGCACAGTGAAGCTTCAACTTCGGTTCTCCTGGCCTCAGCCGCTGCAGTGGCTGCGTATCTCGAGTGCGTTTCTGCTGAGTTCGGTCACCGAGTGGTCTGTTTCTAACCAGAACCTCCTTTTGTGCAGCGGCATCGCGTGCTGATGAAGGACCTTCCTGTGGCTGACCCGAAACATCGCAATCACCATCATAACTGGCGGCTGGAGCATGTTCGTGATCAACTTCTCTTCCGCTCTGCGCCTCGGAACACGAGGGTATATCATTAGGCACACATTTTGCATTCCTGCATGAGAGTTGGCGTGTTCCAGAAACCGCTGTCGCAGCTGCTGATGTGCGGCCTAGATCTGTTGAACCCTTAGCACTCATATTCCGCGCATGCGGTCGTCGAGGTAACGGCACACCCTTTCCTGTTTCTCCAGTCGTCGCTGCTCTTCCTTGGTCAGTTTTCTTGGACGGTTCCACTGACACACGCGTTTCTGGGCGGAGACTCGTCTCCCGCCATTCTTTTCCACAGGCAGCACCGACCGGTGGAACTTCCACCTCGCCTTTTCGACATTGGGACATCTGGAAGTTCTCATCAGAGCATGCTGAGTCACAATGTTTACGAGCGGGTCGACAATCTCCACTGCTACTTGACTTTCCTCCACCGGCGCGCCGTGGGTTCGCTTCAGGCGGTGGTTCGTCGTCGCTGTCCACATCCACCTGTGAACAGGACACACCATGCCGTCGGCTTTGAACTTTCGTTCATTCCGAAAATATAATGAGGTGCAGCTCAGACTCAGCCTGCCATATCGTTTCTTGAATGAACTGATCCACCAGCTACGCTGTGAGGAAAGATGAACTGCAGGTGGGACATCTGGCCAAGCCTCTGAATGCTTACCTCATCGCCTTCTCCTGGTGCTCCATCTACTTTCGATGCTCCCTGGGTCGCTTTGGGGTTATCGTCTTCTCTGGGTCTCCTAAGAATCAGCTCCTTCAACTTCCGGTTGAAACACATGAAGTGTGTCCAGCCGGGTGACAATGCAATACCAAGGCAGTGAATGAACATGTCTTCCGTCAGCAAGCCATCTGACACAGACATTGACAGCAGAAACCTCCGGATTAGCACACAGAATGAGGTCATTCGCCTCCCACTGTTTCTGCGTCTGACCGCGCAACGGTTGAAACACTCTGCAGTTCCCCAGGATACGGACTCCATCGCCCGCGAGCGGAATTTTATCCTCTCACCTGGCATTGTCGACGCAAGTTTTTCCGCTTCCTTGCGGACTCCCCTTGACAAGATGACATGTCGGTATGTATATCTTTCATCGCTGTACCGCGGGGAATAGTATACATCCCCTGCAGAGCCAAGCATACACAAGAGAAAACAGGGGATACTTGAGCAATCTCCCGGACGGCATAAAACCTGTCAACATGCACAACTGCCGTCCTATCCGTGCCTACGATGCAGTCCATCCATGTGCATCACATTAGATCACTTGCACCGCACGTGATAACTACTTTGATTCACTGGGCAGCACGGCCCGAACAGTGAGACTGGGAAACAGGTTCCTGGTACAGAACTTCAGACGCGGGTGTCAACACCCTACACGTTGCACACGCAGACTCGCGCCTTTTTCGTAGCGGGTCCAACGAACAGCGGGGAAACCGAAGACACCGCGACAGTATTCTGATGACAATGCCACGTACCGAAGGGCGTTTCTTTCCAGGGATAATTGCGTATGTCCGTATTGAGGATTTCGCAGTTGATTTCCTTCTCCAGCTGTGGGTCAACAGGGATAAACACGGCGCGATACTTTCTTTGCTGCTCTCTCTCACTCTCCTCGGCAGCCTCTAGCCTGGCCGCAAGGACGTCCGCATCCTCGGTCTCAGGCTGACAAAGGAAATTCTGGCTTCGATATACTTCCGGAACAGTTTGCAGCGCTCGAAGCTGTGTTCGTAATGAGCTGCCGCCCGCCATCCCTCCGCCGACGACGAATTTCTTGAATTTCCCCTTTTCGGAACATACGAAGCCAACAGGAAAGCGGGTCGACGCTTCCCGTACGTGAGAAGTGCATGCGTATGGACGACGGACTCCCACAGGGGGAGGAAAAACGACTGTTTATTTCCACACAGATACTGACAACAGTTTGGGGCATCACAGGGACCCCTAGTACCTCTCTCTGTACAGCGAAGCCTCTGAAATTGAGACTGATTAACCCGTGTGTGTCGAGTGAGGGGGCAGCTTAGAGTGCGCCGGGGAATGCAGAGTGTGTCTTGTGGCTCCAAAGCGCCTGTCTTCCCGCCCCTCCATGTACAGTTTCCTCTGGAGAGTTCCTCCGCAAGAAATTGGCAATTGTTGGCAAAAAACACGGCTGAGACAAACTTTTCTTGCAGCAGTCTAACAAGAAGCCGGAAGGGGTAGTGGATTTGTGGTCTCTCATGACAACACACCATCGATAAAACACATACGCGCGTGAAGGGACGGCGGGCGAGAACTAAGACAGAACCGCCCTTTTTGCGCCCCAGCAAATACTCATACAACGCACCCTTGTTATTCGCAGCGAGAGCATCGAAAGATCGGAGAAAGACGCGGAAAAAATGTACAGTCGATGCTGAGGACGCAGATGGGGCGGGAACGCTACGCAAAAATACAAGCCGACGACCACAGCTCGTTTTTGGACCTCGTCACACTAAATGGGCACGATCCGAATGTGCCGGCTTGCTAACTTGAAAGAAAACCACGTCATCAAAAAGCCAGGTCAAAACTACAACTACACTGTACGGTCAACAACAATACTGCCTGTCTCTGGTTCGAGGAGCCAATGGTCGACATACACCTCCTCTCTAACCACGAACACTTTGCATACCACCCTCCTCACCACTCGTGCCTTGCCTGCTTGTCCCGACGACCGCCTGCATGCCCGGTAAACTTTTCTCAGATCCGTTTACAAACGGCAAGAAATCGGGTGACTGGAAACCGGCACCTTCGGTTCCTCGCTTTCTGCATCGCAGACACATCAAGACATTTTCCAGAGGCAATTGTTGAAAGCGAACAAATTTGTCCGCAACCACAGGATGATGCCTGCGGAAAAGGTAGCCGCAACCCACAAACCCAAGCGCTGAAACTTTTCTCCTGTTCTACTCAGGCACGGCGTTCTGGTATTTGGCGTAACCGCCGACGCGGCTCTGCAGATCGAGGAGAGGAAAGGAGGACCAAATTCGTTGAAGATTAAGGCAGATGTAGTGGAAATTAGGCCATTCGATACAGGAACACCCTCTCCTACCGACTAAAGTTCCCAGACGAAGTGACCGCACGAGACAGAGATGAAACGGGGGCGCATAACGGTTTCTTTGCGGTGCAGCAACATGCAATTCTTTCCAACTTTGCACACCGCAGTGGCCAGTGACTTGTTAAGGTGTGTCTGCCTTTTCTCTAGTCTTCTTGCGTAACAGGCAATGCGGCTGACACAGACTTGCGGAAAATTCACTATCCTTTTCCCAGGAGAAGGAAAACGAATTTAGCTCTGCTTGTTTCTTGAGCGCGGACTCACCTGGGCGAGACTGCCGTGACGTTTCGAGACACTGCTTTCGCCCGTTTGTCGTTTTTCTCCGCGAATTTCCCTGCTTCTTCTCTAAACGCATTGACCTCTCACACAGGCCGCCGGCCGTAACCATGTATGTCGATGCTCCATAAAAAGAAAAATTTCGGGGTGGAAGGTGCTCCGGCTGCGTTGCGGCGCTTCGTCAGTGCTGAAACACTTGTCTCAGAGCAAACCAGGATAAACGTTGGACCGTCTCCCAAATCTTTCTCGTTTTGAAGATGCCGGATGTGCCACGCTTCTTTTCTAAATGAACTGTGAGCTAATTTCGCCGAGAGTTCTACAGAAACAGTTCGGCGGCCCTCGAACTGCGTGCGCTGTGTAAAAAGGGCTTTCTCTGTTCTCAGCCTCTCTCCGTCTCTGACTTTGATTTTTCGTTCCCCTCCGGTTTCGCTTCATTTGTTTCTCGCCACCACGAATACCGGGAAGGTGTGTTTCTTGCCTGCGGCTGCTGAGAATGCCTCCTCTCAAGCACCTTCCCTTTTGACTTGTTCACCTGGAAGCAGAGACCCCAGAGTCGATTTACTTTCGTACCACTTGTTAAAACGCGCTTTCTTTCTCATTTATCCTTGAAGCCCTACTCATCTGAAGCTACGTGTTTGAAGTGGGTATTTCCTGTTTTTTCGCACCTTTTCCCGTCTGTTCCTCACATCTCATCCGTGTATCTCTGTCTCCCCTACCTGTGCACCTCTGCTTCCTCACTAGCCTCCGTGCAGAAGAAGGAAACTTAAATCTTCCACCCTGTGCTTCTACATCGCCTCGTCTATACCCGCGTCAGACTGTGTTCGCGAAGGCATCGACACGACTCTGCGTCCAAGTCTTGGTCTTCCGCGTCCTGTTTCTCGGTTACGTTTTTTATTCGAACAAAAGGGACAGAGGAAACCGCTTCTGTCCAACATGAAGGAAAGAGTCGAACCTCAGGGGACTGCGGGGGCACACGCCTCAGCGGGCTCCGTTCTCCCGCTTCGAGTCCAGGCCTCTGTCGACAGAAAAATCGCCAACGGAGATTTGTACGACGCACACCAGCTGGTTCGCACTCTGTTCTTCAGGTGAGACACATCTCTTTCGCGTCGAAAAAGGAACAAAGACAAGAACGAGGAGCCACTTTTGTCTTCTCCGTTTCCAAACTGAAGCCTTTGTCTACGTGCTGGAGACGCATGCGTTTGTCGCGAGCTGGTCTGGTGTGTCAAAAACCATTTTTTCCAAGAGAACGAAAGCGAAGCCGCAGACGACACTACGCTTCAGAGACTGAAGCACCTGACGGTGGGTCTAGAGGCAAGGAGGGGCCCGCCTTCACAATCGCGTGGCTTTCAACGGTGTTTTGGACACTTCTCAACAGCGGGAGAAACGCATGCGACTCAAGAGATGGGCGGCTTTTACAACGAAGAGACTGCTTCGTTCTCTGGGCTGTCTCGCCGCGCGGGTCTGACTGAGGAGGTCATCACGCACTGGATTTCCGTTTCCTAACGTTGATGTACAGAAGACGCTCTCTCCTTGTTCATGACTTGATTTTAATCGGTTGCTCCAGGAATTGACAAGTGTACTCATCCTCTAACCACACAGCGTAAGGAGTGTGGAGGAAGCCGATGAAGTTTACTTCTTGTTTCTTCCCAGTTTCGGTGCTTTTCTCCCCTTTCCGACAGGTTTATGGCGAAGCGCGAAACCTCGCAAGCTGTCGAACTCTGTCGCCTCTACGGCCTCAGGTTTGCAGGTAAATCCAGGAACGACGGCAGCCGTCCCCGTTAGCATTCGCGGCAACACTGCATCTGAGCCGAATCTTGTTTTGTGTCTGAAACGTCGGTAAGGAAAGCTGCTTCGCTCCGCCGTTCGCCGCTTTCCCATACGATAGCCACACACCATAGAAAGATTGCTCACGCGCCCTGAAGCGGGCTGTCGCCTTTTTGCGCTGTCGTGGTGTCGCTGTCGTCGGTTTCTCCGCGGTCTCCTCCTCCCTCCTGCCCCCGCCCTTGCCCCATTTCGCCTGGTTTGCGGAGCCACTTGTTTCCTGGTTTCCGTCTGTGCGGCATTGCCCGTTTGTTGCTCTCGCTTCGTGTTCATCTCCGCTCTTGATGCTGGTTCGTCTCTTCCTCTTTCCGTCTGCCCAGGCTTAAACCAGGAGGCTCTCGCCGTCGATTTAGGCATGAACATGCTCACGGCGCTGGAGGCCAGCGGCTCTGAAGAGGAGACAGCCCCGAGTGAATCTCAGCTCGACCAGGTGAGAGGGCTTGCCTCTTCGTAGCTGCAGTGCGTTTCGCCTCCACACTCGATACGTTTCACTGTCAACACTTCCTACACACCAGGACTGCGAGGTGAGCCAATGTGCATTTCCGTTCGTAAAGATCAAACACGCTTTCACCCCAGCACATCGACGACACACCTACGCGAGGGAGGGACACAG
>AVCM01000139.1:0-10070 GCA_000447165.1 Hammondia hammondi
ACTGGAGGAAGAGGCTCACAGTTTGGAGCGAGCCTCGACAAGGAGAATTCTCCCTTCAGCTGCGTCCTGTCGAGGGCGTGCTGACCGGGAAGCTGGATGCTCTGGCAGTGGCGATGGCAAAGGAAGACTGTCCCAGGCGGATGAACTGACACAGCATTCACTGCATGAAATCGAATCTCGTGGTATTCGTGTCAGCAGGCTGTGCGATGAGCTTAGCATCGAAATCGATCCGAGTAAGCGTCGGCTTCTTGGCGGGAGGCTTTTGACAGCGTTCTACTCAAGAAGTGAACACGCACACCCTACTTTTCGTGTAATAAAGTTGTACAATGGGAGGCCGCGCCGTCCTTGTAGAAACGAATACTACATTCCCTAAAATGCACACAGTCACATGACGGGTTTTGTTGACACGTTTCTCACCCATCACGCAGTATTTATTCGTCATTGCCGTCAACATACAATTTCCTGAGATTTCCGGCCAGGAAGGTAGACCCGTCGAGAATGATAGAGCCACTACCGGTCGCGTGTTCGGACTTAGATACGGCTAATCGCGTGTTGCTCGATGGTCAGTGCTCCGTAGCTGTGCACTAAACACCCGAACACCGTACGGAATAGAGTTCGTACGCGATGCTTTTTACATAGGTCTGCAGTCAAATCCCCTGTCTACATTGATGTTTACAGACACCGTACACTCCAAAGAGCACCTTGAAGAGCTTGCAGACCTAGGTGTAACACGGTTCAGCGTCGGCGTTCAGTCGTTTGACGACGACATTTTGAAACGATTGGGGCGCTCGAATGATCGCTCGGGTAATGTGCGAGTGCTTCAATGTCTAAGAGATCTTGTGCGCGAGTATGAAGGACGAGGAAGACGGCTTTTAGTGTCGACTGACATCCTGCTGTCATTCCAGAGGCGGGACCAGCTCCTCGAAGATTTGCGGATGTGCATGGAGCTCGGTACAAGCCACATATCTCTCTACGGGCTGCAGGTGAGGAGATGCAAGGATCTCATACAGAAGGCAGTATCACCCGCACCGGCCTGGATGGAACCCGTAGCATGCTAGCGTAGTTCGTCAGCACAAGTGCTGGTTGTAGCAGTGTGGAGTTCGTATCAGCGAAATGACTCCCGTTTAGACACATCGTTTGTGACGAGTTTGAGGCCGACAAAAAGGTAGGAGACATTTTCAAGGAAAGCAAAACACTTCCCCTTCAGTGACTCGTTCAGGTTGAAAAACATTCTGCATTCGGACGGACGCTTCCCCGTGGCTTACTCCGAGATGATGAAGCTGCGGAGCTTCTCACTGAAGCCCACAAGTACGTATACTGCAGGCGTGCACAACAATGAGTCGTGCACGGTATTTCAACTGTCTGAAAGGGGGAAGGGTAATAAGATCTGGGCTTGCTGTGACGAAACGCTTCGCGATGATGCACATGTGATTCAATTATTTAAACCGACTACAGCTGTGCGAAGGACCGCTTTGAAAAGAGGAGCAGTCACTTTTTGAGTTGGAGGCAATGGGATTAACTGACAAATGTAGGATAAACTCTCCACAAAGAAGAGGGAACGCGGATGTCCTGCAGGTGACGCTCGGTAAATCTTTCTTCGCAAGCGTCTCATCAATTAGAGCGGACCAGCGATTGCTTTTGCTAGTGTTTGTACTATTCCTTGATAAAAGACTGTTTGCGCACTATTCTGGCCTTGAATCAAAGGGGTTCATCGGCGTTGTTCAAAGGGAAACTTGTTCGCAGAGATACACGCGACCTAATCAGTTTGCCATGCTTGTGCCACCTGTTGCTCAGCTGGCTTGTCGATCGTGGATTTGAGCATTACGAGATTTCGTCCTTCGCCCGCATTGAGAAGCACAACAGCGACTCGTGTTTCGCTAGAGACACCTGCGGCAATGCATCCAAGCGGTCGAAAATGGACCGGGACTATCGATGCTTGCATCACGAGGCCTACTGGCGCTCGGAGCCGTTTTTTGGCTTTGGTATGGGTGCCGCGTCGTTCGTAAACCTGCACAGGTGGACAAGACCTAACAGGTTAGTGAAGTGGCAAAACATGACGGAAGGGCTGTGTCGGATGCTGCAGTTGAGATTTGCTCGTAAAAACTCTTGTGACTGTGAGGCCTGCTAGTGCTGTATGCGTCGCGTTTGAGATTATTTCGAGGCAGCTACAGACTGTCCGGCTCACCGAGACAAGCAAGTTTATCGTGGTTTCGTTTTCTGAAGAAGATTCGACGAATTTCGTGCTTGTAACAGTTCCGTTTTTCTGACATATACTGCTTACAGGCTTGAGGCATATGTAAAATGGGTTCGTGGCCCTCTACCGCGAGACGGATTTTTTGCTGCTACCTCAACGCCGACAGTCCTGTACAAGAATCCCTGGCGGAATCAAAGCGAAAATCGGCGGAGCGATGCTGACGCGGGTGGAGCTCGTTTTGGAGAGGGAGCCGACGTTAACATGGAGTCGAAACACGCCGACCCGAAAACAAATTCAAATTCGAAACTACACAGTGGCATTTCCCAGCCGCAGCAACAGTGCTCAATGCCAAGTTCACCAGACACACCGTTCACACGGTGCAGTTTGACGTGCACAGACGAAAATAAGGAGGAAACAAATTGTGGGACGGGGAACGAGTCCATTAGTGGTCCCGAGCCGGACGCAGGCCAGCAGAGGGTCCCTGTGTCACGCTTTGCCAGCGTGTCGCTTCGGATGCCGTGCCGCAACCCTGTTGGACGCCTCCTTCAGCAGATACACTATCGTCTCGCAATAGAGGCGATTGTGTCTGCTCTCCGCACCAGTGAAGGTGTCGATCTGTCCGCGCTAGCTGAGGTAGGCCGAATGGTGCGATTCTCTAAACCGGAACGCAGGCTTTGCCGTGGTTCAGAAAAGGCAGTTGATGTGACTAGACATGCGGGAGAGCTGTTGCTGCGTGGAGTTACTGAAGGTGTTAGAACTGCCCTGCTGGTGGGAACGGCCGACATTGTTGTGTCGATAGTACACAAAGGACGACCAGACAAAGAATGCCTCATAGAGCGTAGTCTCCACTTAGAAATGAAGCAATTACGTCACAGAACGGCAGGTTACCAGCAGCTGGATGCGGACGAAGGTGGTATCCGTCCAGTTCGACTCTCAGAAGTTGCCTATCTTGAGGGAGCTACCAACCCTGAAAAACCGCAGAGTCTCCCAATAATCACTGATGGGGAACCCTCACAGACGAAGAACAGGGAGCTCAACACACGGCCGGTTAGCTCACAGGAGTTGTCTTCACGTGTGGCAAGCTGTCTGCAGTGTGTGGACTCCGTCTTGAACACGATACGTGCAAAATTGTTGCGGGAGCCCTTACAACATGCGAAAAAAGCCGTCACTACAAAGGAAACGGTGCCGCCCGGTAGCGACTTGTTGTCAGCTCGGCTACACCTCCGTGCACCCGGAGGATTTTTGGTCAGCAATGACATCCTTAGTGATATCCTCTGCACGATTGATGAGTACGAAAAAAGTGACAGGTTATCCACGGAGGATGCTGCGCTCTGAGAAACGCAACCGTGATAAGAGGCTTGAGTGCCTACGTCCCTCGTGGGTGCTTTTTTGTTGTCTGCGTTTTCTGGCACGCCTTCCATCTCCCAATGTTGAAAGTATGCGCGACTCCCCGTTTAGTGCTTCTGTTGAGCTTCCACCCAGAATGATCTTGATTCTCAATTGCGGAAACAGGTTTTTTTCCATCAGTGACTGTGGGAATTGACACGCGGTCGGGTTGCGAGATACAAACAGGCAGACACTGCACTTGACGTAGTGCCAATGTCTTCGCTTCCCCAACACAGCAGAAAACAGCCAAGTTTACAGAGCAGTGCTCGCGGGTGTCACAGTTTGTACAAAAGACACACTCTAGGGAGTGGTCACACTTCCGCTGCTGACGCAGATGCCCTGTGGGTTCGACATTCGAGTTCACTGTATGTAGTCTGCATTGATTTGATTGTTTCGAACTTTCTGTCGTAATCCAGATGAACAGTGAATGCTTCGGAGCTCTGTGTATTCCGTCAGCTTCCTGCAGCCACATGTTGCCAAGTAAGTAGAAAAGATTGAATGGTAGCGCGTTTAAAGATGATCGTGAATGCTAGTTGACAATAAGTCGCTCATCGTTTTTGTGGCGATGGCGAAATGAAACACACCACCATTCCTTTTCTGCTCACAGATGAAAGGGTCGTAAACTTCCGGAACGGACAGAAAAAACTGTTGCCGATCCGCGATTGTTGACCGGTAAAACTGCATCCTCATTCAAGCACGAAAACAAAACGGAAATGACTAACAGTCTCGGAAATCGGGGCAACATATTGCTTGAGCTGACGAAGGCGTGAAGTAAGGTACTCAAAGGCGCGTTCAGTGGTGGCTGGCGCCTGCAGAGCCTCGCACTCCTGATGTTTTGGTTCGACCTTGATGTGACTCATCAGCCTTCTGATTCGCCGCTCTAGCAAAGTCCACCAAACCTCGAGCAAGAGCTGCTCCAACACGGCCTGCTTGGACCGCTCGCTTGACAGTTTTTGCGGCTTCGTACTCGTGCGTGAGCGTAGGGTCCGTGCTTAAATACATGCTCACCGGGATGAAAGTAGTCCTTTTGGTAATGATTCCCTCGACGAATGCTGCTCTGAAGACCGGCGCTGAATAACTGAAGAAGTTCATGCCCGACACCCGGACCTCTACGGTATTGAGGAAGGACGCGGCCAAACCGGAGGCGGTTTCGCGGGCTTTTGCAGCCATATACTGGCACACATTTGTACCAATGTGATCCCAGCGAAGGTTCAGGCGGCTGAACATATGACACAGGTGAAGCGAGAAACTCGGTTTGGTAACGCGTCGACTGTCAACCCCCGGCTCCCCAGTACGAAACGATACAACGAAGCGACCAAGGAGAAACGGCGTGGATATCTCGTGTGGTTGTCTACGTTGTGTTCACACTCTATGCCAATACTGGCCTGTCTTCACGCTGGGTGAAAATACAGAAACGCCATCTGCGCGGATTTGCAGCGGGAATTCTTCCGTACCTGCCGAGCATGCAATCCATTCCGCGCTCCCAGAAGTCCCCGATTTTCACCTGAAATGAGAAAACGCTGGTGTTCAACATTAAATCAAACCGGCTGGTGGGGACCATTGACAAAACTTCATCAACACGTTGATGCCCCAATACCTCCTTAAATAGTTCGTTGCCGGCTGCAACAGTTGCTGCGTGGGCAACGATGGAAGACCGTTTCTCTATAGGCTGGTTGAATGTCGGCGCAGGGGCTAACAGAAGGAAAACTTCCTGAGGCGCCCCTCCGGGAGCAGACGCAAAATGAGACTGCAGTTTGTCGAAGATGTTGTACGAGTATCTGCCTGATGGCGGATCATACATGAATTCCGCACTGAACCACGGAAGAGGATGGCCGTAAAAGTCGTTGTTCCACAGATCGAGATAGAGTACAGAAACGTTGATCTTAAACTCAGGAAACGAGGCCGACCAATTGGCGTAGCGCCTCCATAAATTCCACCAGGCGGTTCTGTTCCTGAATGACATCGAGGAAAAACACGAAGGTATCAAAGCATGACCCATAATCACATGTGTCGATGAGCGTTGACAATTACGCCCGAAATCGTGTGCTCATACGTTTCTTCACT
The DNA here is from genome assembly GCA_000447165.1 of Hammondia hammondi. NCBI lineage: Eukaryota > Apicomplexa > Conoidasida > Eucoccidiorida > Sarcocystidae > Hammondia > Hammondia hammondi. Next base: position 5,645 of record AVCM01000139.1, read on the forward strand.
TAGGGAAATGGCTGTCAGCCAGCCCACCTGAAAAATGATCCCCCTCCCAAGCAAACCAACCACCTTTAAAATGTGTCCGTCCTGCTCTGCCGCACGACTCCTTCAAGTGAAGAACGATATGGAAAATTAGACCTACTTCGCTTCTTGGTGCCGCCTTTCCCACGCCGCTCTCAAGGCCATATGCGCTGCATACATACTGTCCAGCCACCAGCACAAAGCGCTTCCTGTGGTAGTGACATCGAGAGGCTGAGGCCCCTGATGCGATACGCGGGGAAGAGGGTCAACTACCAGGTTCTTTGCTTTTCCAACGAAGCACGCTCCGTGATCGAGTCTCCAGCTGCCACGTCGCAGAATCATGGGAAACGGCCCCGAGAAACCGCCAACATGTCGCCCAACGTCAGCTGCAGTCCCTAAAGCTGTTGCCAACGCGACCGCCACAACGATCGAAATACCCGCGAGGGGCCGAGAGCCAACTGGACGCAAAAACTGCTGCGTCGTTGCCACGATCGCCCTCATCGTGTAGTAGATTGCGGATATCACCTAACCCAGCAGAAATTGTCACCAAACAGCTCGGTATTCATGGATCCGCCGGAGGCACGCAGTCGAATAAAGCAGGTATAGTGCATCAACCACTAGAATAACTAAAGTTTCAAACTGACAGGCACTCGATAGGGGCCAGTATCCTGGACTCTATGTGTACGCTTTGCAAATACCTGTTTTCCATGCACGGTCACTTAGTAAATGAAGCCACAACAACATCTGTTAAGCATAGTAGATATCATCGGTTTGAGAGGAGAGTCCTTCCAGGAGTCGCCTGGACCGGTAGAGTGAAAAGCCGAAAGTGGTTCGCTGAATGAGGCTGAGCCTGCCTCTGCCGACACCCACGTTGTCGACGAAGCGACAACCGCTCAACGAGAAGGATGCCCTGCCTTGACGGGAAATCGCGGAAGTCTCACGGGAAAAGTTCACAGAAAAACAGCTTGCGGATTCCTGACTACTCTCAAGCAACTTCCTAAGCCACGAACCCACTGGCTTAGAATGGGGGGGTGCGAATCCTGTAGTAGAGACGGTGGATAGCGACGGCGTCGCTAAATCCGGGGACATGGATTTACCTCGCAATTTCATTCCAGGAGCGTGACGCCCTGATCCAGTCCTGCGCTTGGTTTCTGAAAGCCTGGGAGAGTACGGTTTTCGCGGCTGCCATCGTGGTGGGGCAGTTACCCAAACGGCAGAACGACGAGACTTTAAACTCGGGCTCGAATCCGCAGGTCACTTGAGGCAATCTTGCGGCTTCGCTGATGAGGCGCCTGTTCTCGATGCACGAGGAGAAGCACCACAGATGTGCTGTATGGCGGATACATGCATTTTTGGGGCCGCGAGCACTCTTTCTGCTCGAAGGTAACGGCGGGTGTTTTAGTGGGCACCACCGTTTTGTTTGGAGAAGTGGACAAGCATCTGCTGCTTAAGTGTTTTTTCTCCATCGTACGATGCCAGAAAGCCACAACAACGCCCCCAGTGGCTTCAGGCCGGCGACCGTATCTGCAGTTTATTTGACTGCAGGCGGGATGGCATACACATCGCCGAGAGCCGTACATGCCATTCATAATGGCAGGCAAAGCGGGTATGATAGAGCCTCCGGTAGTTCCTCCGAAAACACGACGTCAGGCTCCTCAGTACGCCATTTTATCTCAACTCTCTAGGGACTTAACAACAACGACGTCTATGGCCTCCTGAGCTGTGCCTATTGTGACCAAGATGTCGTCGGCAGCTTCAGTAGTTGTGCTGGCCCGAAACAGAAGCATTGATTTTGCCTCCCACTTTACTGAAACACATGCCTGCCACTGCCTGTGTTTGGTGTCACACTTTTTCATTTCAAGTAGAGGTTGATCACCACTAACGTACAGGACACCACAAGCTATTGGGTCGTAGTGGTTCTCGTTGTGACATAGCGAAGACATGTTCGGCCGTACAGCTCTTCGTCAGTACTGGGTTCAATTTGACTTTGTCGGACAGTTTGTGAGACCACCTCTTGGACATAAGAACATGAAAGAGATCACCACCCGCACGTTATTAAATTGCGTTGCACACACATTATTGTGTCGCCTTGATCTGCAGCTATCAACCGCCAGCAATGACTGATGGGGTCACACCTGCAGGATGGACAGTGCGGATCTGCACGCCCAAGTACGTGAGGGAAAAGAGGCAAATAATCTGTTTCACACGATATGCTCCTCTTTGAAAGCAAGGGTCGGTGTTACAAACTCGGAACACACTTGATAATTTCCGCCTCCTCTCCCTTCCCGTCATGGACTGACGGTGTACACCTCTTTGGAAATACATAGACATGCACACAGTTGATGTTTGTGGCCGTACACGCCTGATTGGTAAAGATCCCTGACGTGGGTCCAGTTACACTAGATGTGTCACCAACGTCCAGTAAGCGAAACAAACAGCACCCGCGAACTAGATACGTCATGCACCTCAACATAAGGGTAGAATCTGCTCTCAAAGCCGCCCGCCATCTCCTCACACACACAGACAATAATGCACTCAGTGCGTTGGCGGGGTTTAGGGTTTGGGCCACATGCCCTCTTGTTCGTCGTCAATATCGAGAATCCAACCTAAGACGCGGAGCACCTCCGTCACTGTAGGATCTCGGAGTCGTGACCGGCTGCCGTTTCCATTCTTATGACAGTCGCCACTCGTGTTCGTCACGCTCACTCCAGATGTGTCGTTCTTCGCCCCCGTTTTTCCATCTCCCACATCTACCTGCGCTCCGGAGAGCTTCCCATCTTCTCCTGATAACATCGGTTCCATATGCGAGCGTTCACCCACATCCAGCTTTCCCATAGGCCTTCCCCTATTCATTTCTGGCAGCCCTCCACATGCAGAGTGACACCTCGGCAAACCAGGTGCTGACGCCGGCACGGTTGCATCCGAACCCGCGTTGTATTTAGTCGGATCCAGCCCTTTCGCAACTCCAATATCGGCGCCAGATGAGCTTTGCTTAGTCTGCGTTGTCTCGCGTTCTACCGTCCCTCTCTGCTGGATCTCTGACCGGTGCTCAGCCTCGAAAGAAGGCGCCGCGTCGGCGCTGAGGTCAGCACTTTCACCGGTAAAAGGTAAGCTGCCATTAGGTAATTCCACAGGAATGACAGCACTTGCAGACGGCGTCGGGCTTTCATGCGGAACGCCTGAGGGCGCCAAGCTGCTCGTGCAGCTAGCGACGTGAGCCTGGAAAATGGTGTGCAGACGCCGGAAAAATTCATCGTTCTCCTTCTTCGCGAGTGCCCTCAGAAAACGACTTATGAGGACATAGTTTTCCAGAGTTTGTTCACGCCTCGCGAGCTTGTCGCATAGGTCTCTCTGCATCTCCCCCCTGGTACTATTCGCGGTGTGGCCTGCGTGCACAGCAGATCCCGTACAGTCTCGCAAGCTCGCTTCCAACGCGCTAGGGAAGACTACCTCAACAACTTTCGCGAAGGCGCGTCTTCCAAGAGCTTCTCGTCGATCGGCCGAGCAACAAAAGTGACAGAACAGTCTACTAAGCGACGAGGAAGGCGCCGGCGGCAACACCATGTGCCCCTCGCCCCGTGCTAAGGGGTCTCCCTCTGAAGGTGGATGCTCCTTCATAGAGCTCCTGCCCGAATCGTTCGTGTGGAACGACTGGCCTGCTTCCGCGTCCGAGCCCAGCTCACGATGGAGACTTTCCCTCTCTCTGTCTTCATAGCGGGACGGAAACGACGACGAATCTCCTGCAGCCGAAGAGGGAGACGAAGGGGACGAGGAGTCTGCGTATGAGACCAGAGTAGTTGAACAAGGTGACGCTGAGGTCAGCGGCCAGGGTAAGAGCTGCAGGACAGACAGAGAAGGCGCAAGCGACCCTTACGAAAAAGCAAACAGACCGGGATCCCCTGCGAACCGTTAAGGACGGTGCGTGATGGAACGGAGTCTGCTCAAGCGGTGCAAGAGCGCTCAGCAGAGGGGGACTGAACGACAAAAACCGGAACTCGGGTAACTCCAGGGTTGAAGCGCGGCCTTTCATTGCCATCACTTACCGCGTTGCTCCACGAGGCGACAGATTCGGAAGACTCTTCTTCCACTTGGTCGAGAATGAGTTGCCGCAGCAGCGTCGTCTCGCCGTCATTTTCCGCATCTGATCCGCTCTGCCTGCAGAGCCACCCGAAAAGCCCTTCATCTGGATTTTGTACTTCTCGCCTTTTCTTTTGACTTCGGCCGCCAGCCGGCGCTTGCCCGGCAACTCCAGGATCCTGTCCCGCACTCGGTTCGCTTGGCTTGTTCTCCTCTTCGGACGCCGCTCGATCCCCGCTGGCATTTCCTTCATCTGCGTCATGACTTTTTTCGTCTCTTCTCCGCTTTCGCAGCCGAAAGGCCGCCGCTGCAACCGACACTGCAGCGTCCAGCA
>AVCM01000140.1:0-15934 GCA_000447165.1 Hammondia hammondi
TGTGTTCAGGGTGGCCTTACGGGTGCATTCATTTCCTACGCTTTCCGGAGTAATCGCCAGGCTTAGCTGGGAAAACGAAGATCCGAAGGCTTGCATGACGGATGGCGTTCCAACGCGCTCAAGGGCTGCACCCTCAGGTGTTCTGTCATGTTGGTTGATCTTCGAAGCCTTTGCGTTTAACACAAGGAGATGGGCAGGTGCATCCGCATAGCGGCGCACGTCGCACGGAAGCTTACTCAGTTTTAGAGATGACAGTTTTCCATGCTCGGCTGCTATGACTTGGCAGCTACAGGACAAATGAGGAGGGACAAATCAAGCTTTGCTTTTGTAGAGTATCCAGCGAAGTCAAGGCATACTCCCGATTCGCTTTTAGCGAGTGGCGACTGAGCAGGTGAGCCAGATAGATGTGTTTTTAATGTCGAGGGGACTCGCTAATCCTCTATCACTCGCATAGCATCACTTTCCGGGGCCCTGCTCTGTCATATCTGACCTCCAAATATCTACGCATTCCCATGTGAAGTTGTGCATGTTCTTGGCAGCGAAGCTGGTCAAAGCAGCCGCGGAAAAGGGATTGGCACCAGTATTCTACTCAGATTGTCCTGTCCTCTTTCAGGCTCTTGATCGGTATCGCCGAGCCCAGCGCAGCTCCTCGTCAGATGCTTGCGAGGCTTGCGCCATGGGGGAGCCGCCTCTTATGCCCTTACCACAGGAAGCTAGAGGGCAACTGGAAGCAATTATCCAGGGGATGCGGAGACACCCGGATGAAGTGAATTTCGACGAGGCGCTGGCAAATGTCTTTAGAATTCTTAAGCCGCACAGTGTTTCTCAGGACACAGCCGAGGTATGTCGGGAGAACGGCGACTGTTAAGTAGAATCAAGTGGCGAAACGTGGAGTTTGCTAAGTGACAGATGCTCACTTGACGATGCTTCACTTCACTGTCCTATCGGCTGTCCCAGGGGGGGGATGCTGGCGACTGTACGTCGGTGGTCATTTTGAGCATTCTTGAACTTGCGCCCTGCTAGTTTGCAAGGAAAGCCGGAAAGTGCATCGAAAGCATTTCGCGAAGCGGATGTTCTTGAACACAGGAACGAAACTGCACCTGAATTTTAGAGTATCGTTTTCCGCTGTTCGCAAAGAGTCTGTCACTTAATGTTCCTTTTTTGTCTCGTTATAATATAGGTGATTGAACAAGCGTCATGTCCCTCATTCAAACCCGTGACGAACATCAACTTTTGGACTCTCGCTCGGGCTCTTGCCGCCTTTCAGAGAGCATGCAAGAAGCTGCCTGTGCAGGGCTCTCTTCCGGACATGACAAGTGATACACAAAGTTTCATCCGCCTCCAACAGGTCTACGCAAAACGTGCAGAAGGTGACTGCAACGCAATCAAGGCAAGTGTCGCAATGATCCAAGGGGACAGCATCACCCTCGAGGGGAATGGTCAGGGAAGGAGACACGGCGGAATGACGAACTCTCAAAGCTCCTGCTCTCCTCCGTTGCGGTGCTCGCAACTACCATCAAAAGAAGGTTCCGTTGGCTCGGCCTTTCGGAGGCGTGATTCAGAAAGGAGTGGAGCATCGCTTGACGTCGAGAAGTTCTGTCGGAACGCGTACAACCTTAAGGTCATACGGTAAGCTGAGTTACACCGTGCTACAGGTTCCAGTTCTTGGTTCAATGGAAGAGTGTAGTTCACAGGAATTAAGTCGTAGTAAAGTGTATGGTACGTCAGCGCCTGCAACTATGGCTAGGATCTAGGTGTCTTGGCAAGTCGTTGGAGCCACACGCGGGAGTAAATGGACAAGTCACACGGGTCGTCTCCGGTGGCACCAGACCGGAAGCGGAAAAGCTCGTTTGACACCGACAACAAAAAATGTCTGTCGGGTTTCAGCGGCACTGCCACACAATGGATTCAATGGCATAGGAGGTACTTTGTGTGTGCCGGTGGTTACAGTCTGTCAAAAGTCCGTTTTTCTGTGTGCCGTTTGCTCATAGATATCGTTCAATTGGCGAGGAGTTCAACCCACTCACTGTGAACAGAGAAATGTACGGTGAGGCAGTTGCTGGTTTGCGGATGGAAGAGAGCGACGAAGGGATACCACTCCTTCCGTGGTATCTGGCTCTGTGGGCATGTCATCGGTTTGCCGCTCGCAACGGCTTCTTCCCAGGTGTAAGGGCGGTTGGATGGTTAGACGCCAACTCGAAAGAGCAAACGAGTCTCAGTCAGGCAACGGGGACCCACTGGGATGTGGATAGGAATGAGGCGACAGGCCGTTGTTTAAATGCCCAGTATCAATGTGAATCTGAGGAAGGCGAACAACACCGTACGCATGTTTCTGTGGCAGCCAGACCTCCAGAGATGTCACTCGATGCAGCTATAGAAGGTTTGAAAAGAGAAGTGAATGTTTTGCTTTCTGAAATAAATGTACCAGATTTGACCGTTGATGAATGTATCATTAGGCAGATGGTTGCTTTTGGGGGAGCGGAGATTCACACGACTGCAGCAGTTGTTGGAGGTGTCGCAGCGCAAGAAGCTGTCAAGCTAATATGCCGCCAATTCGAGCCCATCAATAACACTTTCATCTGGAACGGCATAGAGCGAAAAGCTGAGGTTCTTGAACTGTGACACTCGTATGTTGAGAATGAATGATTTCACCTTTTTCTCTTGGACTAGTCTAACTCGCTTTAACCTTACTTGAGATTTTCAAGCTACTGGTTGGCTGTCTGGTAGACGATATTTCCAGTTATTCTGGGTTTATTAGCGTGCGTCTATGAAAAAGATAGGAAGCCTCTATTGCACTTCTTGTGCACGCACGGCAGTACTTCTGCTGTTTAAGAGTAATGCTTCTGCAGTGTTGTCTCACACATCAATGCGTGGTCTCTTCACTGGCGGCTTCTATTTTGCTGTAGCCGCTGTCAAAGGTTGTTTCCACCCAAGCCCTTAGTTTAGTTTTTCTGGTAGTGTGCTAGAACGAAATTTAAAAGGCCCTAGGAGATGCGTCGTACGGCGACTGTTGCATTGTTACATGAAGTTGAATTATTCGGTAAAGCGAGCGACTCACCTTCCAGCGCACATGCATAGGACAGTTTAGGTGATAGTGTTCGTCGGACTCAGAACCAAAAAGTTTTGTGACTTTACCAAAAAACGTGTTTTTGCTTCTTTCCCCCCCTGTCGGATTATGTATACTTCAGTAAACTCACGCCTTTCCACATGATACACTAAAGTTCACCGTGTGGTAACCGGTGCAGGTCCGCACGCGCCAGTTTCATTGGAGGTGTAAGCATTAACACGCATTCGTCAGTGCAAAATATGTAGACGGTGACTCGGATATAGTTCGTAAGTCAGTGCGATGAAAGAGATGGAAGTGGCAGTATAAGCACTTTATAAGAGAAAGAATGGAGGAAGGAGTTTGGCTTTACTCTGGATCGGTCCCCGGCTAGAACACTGTCAATGTGTTTTCTACCAGCTGGCATGTTGTTCGGCGCTCCACTCTACGCACTCCGTGCCGAGGCACACAGGGCACTGACAACCTGTTGAACCTTGTCGCCCACTAACAAGTTCAGTGTCAGGGTGTGAGCCTCTAAACAATATAATGGGGTTCAAAGGAGAACGCTTAGTGCAGTCATTCAGAAGTTTTATAGTTGCATGCAAATACTGTCTGCGTAGACGCTTGATCGGGGTGTAGACCCCCCCCCCGTCGGCCAATCTACTTGCGCCAAGTCGCACAATTTCCGGGGAGTTTGTTCCTCCAAAAGTACTTCTGAGTTCAGCGTGTAGACGCCGCATTAATAAGCTTTGAATTCTGTTTCATTATCGGTGTATAGATCAAGCGCCACTGTGCCGAAAAGGCGGTGCTGCTTGTCTTCCCATGGTCCGCGTGGCATGTGGTGCGCATGTCGACCATAAGCTGCTATGCATAGAGAAGCCAATGGTATTGCTTGTCCATAATAACTTGGCAAGAAATAGCTGGGCTTGGTAAACCGTCTTCTTTTTCGCAACGCCACGTGACGAGAGTTCAGTCAAGCCATTGCTCTGCCTAACCACCAACAAACCGAGCAACAGGTGCGGTGTTAACAAGCGCGCATAGACAGATTTGAGAGCAGTCAGAAAAAGACCTGCCGACAACGAAAATTTGCCATCGTTCCTCTTGGCTATACCGTGGCATTTCTTCCTCGCTCATTTTACTTCCATCTCAGGCCTCTGCCGCTGAGGATACGCGGGTCTTTATAGAAGAAAAGACCGCCCCTGGAACTAAGCCATGACGGGCACTAACCATCTTCAGTTCACTGACCTGTTTCACCAATAAACAGAAAGTCTAGCCGAGCCCGCAAGTGATTTCAGTGCTCCTTGTTTCGGGGCGCAGAGCTCCTTTTTTGCTTGGGTTGACTTCGGCTGTTAAACGACACTACATAGCGCAGGAAGAAAACGAAGTCAGAGCCTTCAAGTCGAAGAAGAAAAACATTGTGCTCCATAAACACAAACATTGCTCACGTAATAAAACCTATCCAATGGCATGCCAGAACCCCCTGTCTATCTGAAAAAAGGAGAGGGTCTGTAAACGAATTCCTACTGCTGAGGGAAGTGACAGGACAGAGAGAGGAGTCTAGCATCCGATTAAGGAAAATCTTTGTTTTCCAAATCCAGCTTTTTTCCTCCGGTCCGAGGAGCTTTTCTATTTCTATCTCGTGCACCGGACGTTGACAGATGAAGCACCAAGCAAAAACTGTATGCGCCCGGGGCACTGTCAATTATTCCGGTCATGTGGACAACCCAGGCTGTCCAAGAAATAGCCGCCGCTGCGGCTGCCTCTGAACCTTCGTTCGCGGAAGTATACGGATCCTGTGCAACTGAGGACGTATGGCGCTCTTCGAAACAGGGTCAGAGTCGACGGGGTGTCGAAGCACCATCTGACTCTGCCAGGCGGATGGCAAAAAGGCAGTTCTCTGACGCCAGAAAAAGTGGTCCAGTGTGCAGAGGAAAGGAACTCGAAACACAGTCATCGGGACCTGCGAGGCAGGCCGAGAAATGGGAACATATGGAGTTCAGTAGCAAGCAGTCAGTCGATGACCTGATTCAACTGCAAGAATTGCTTGCCCAGCAGCAAGGGCGGGCGCTGCAGAACACGGCAGGCATTGATGTGCCCACCAAAGATGGTGGAGTTCTCATCTTTCCAGAGCCCCACAGTGTGCTGAAGGGCCGTCAGGAAAGCGGAGAGAAAGTGTTTGTGAACATTTGCACTCACTCCCAGATAGAGCCGTGGCATTATGAACGTCTCCTTGCAGATGACATGGATGATGGTGCTAGTGGACAAGATACGGAAGGCGTCCGAATCCCTCTCAGTGTTGGCGAGCGTGAGTTTTACGTCTTTTCTAAGCATGCAGTTTCTCAAATCGACCGACCATCACAGTCCTGGTGACAGCACTGCCAGTGAAGTTGCTTTTTTGGGGGGCCGTTCCTGTCACGTTTATGGAACAACACAACCAGCGGTCATGTGGCTGTCAAGACAAGGTTTGTAGTACAAAGACAAGGCGAACAATATAAGCAATCCAGGAAAGTTCCTGCTGACCGCCACAAGCGTTGTATTATGTCGACCGAGGCCGGATGTCCACCAGCGTTAGAAAGAGTCTCGTAACCGCAGTGAGGTGTATGACCCGTCGGTTTGGAAACCACCACTCATCTCATGTACGTTTGGCGTAAAAGGGTAACGGAATAAATTATCTGTCGTCCTATGAATAGTAAGAGTTACGACGAAACATATTCTGTTGAATCCATGAAGAAATCCTAGCTTTTGACAAATTGCAACGTCAGCGAGTACCAAAATGCGAGCTCTTGAGCGAAAGTTCCAGCTCGTGTCACACTGCTATTCGCTGTCCATGCGAAGTATCAGAGATATCATGCTGACTGGCTTGATTTGTCCCATACAGCTGCTTCGAAGTGGTCCTCAGCAGTGGGGATGAGCTGCTCTGATATCGATGCTCTCCATCCGACAAAAATATGATTATAAATGGTGTACGAGATCTGTACTCTGTTCACATTAAGAATTATGCGTCTGTCGCTCATTCATGAGAATCGTCCGTCGTTTGCAGTATGTGAAATGTCTGTTCTCTCGATGTGACAAAATTGCTGTTCAAGCAACTCACAAAGATCTGTGTTGCTTTGATTCAGGCACTGAATGCGCTGACAAAGAGGGACAGCCATGCATCTCCTTCGATGTCGTCTTTAATCCAGGTACAAGTAGAAACACTTTTTGTGGCACCACGTTGTCAGCCGCCACTGCATCGAATGTGTAGCCAGGCAAACTAACAGATGCGAGCACCCCAGTTGGCCGAAACAGACACGGAGATGCGGAGGTTAGGAACTCCCAGCCTGAAGGCGTCTCCCAAAACAGGGGTCGTTTTTCGTTTCCTTCGCGAGAGTAATAAGAGATTCGGGAAACCATGTGCCCTTCAACAGCTTTCCAGTTTGTTGACTTCTCTGTATACTCGTGTTGATATGCTACTGCTTACACGTGTATGCCGGCATCGAAACACGGAAAGACTCGGGCTGGATTGCTCCATTCCTTCAGCAGACAGCCTCTTCGTTTCGGCACTTTGGACACGACAATCCGTCCCCTCAGCTCCCCCGACGGCTGCATCAGCAAGTCAGATGCTTGTCAAGTATTGATGCCAAGAATATCTAAAGAGTGGGGGCACCGCCGCGACTGTGATAAAAAATAGCCGCTTTTCATTGTTGCCACTCTTTCTTGGTCAGGTACCGTTCATGAATGCCTTAAGGACCCCAAGCTGAAGCAGCTCTTTGCCCAGTTCTCTCTAGCGGCAGTTGCTCATAAGTATGGGCTCAAACTGCGCGACGAATTTTCTTTTCCAAAACTCCGTTACAAAGGTACGGTGGCACATACATCAGAGAGAGCATTCAGCACACAATCGGTACCTGAGAATTTTATCGCGTCGAGCGTCTGCCTTTCGGAGTTCCCAATTCTGTAGAGTACCCAGATAATCATCTGTGCATTCAATACAGGGCATGCCCCTCACCCGCAACGGGTCAAAGTCACTGTCAAATCAAAAATCCAAGAAGTGGAAACAGTTTCCACAACGGAGCCGGCGTCCCCGGGGAATTGGATTGATTGCGCCCCTAATGGTAATGTACAGTCAAGCGGCCTCAAGGCAACAAGGAGTTGTTCCTGTTTGAAAAAGCCCGATATTCCGGCTTTTGAAGCGTGGTTCGTCCGCCCCACCTTGCTCGTCCAGTTCATAGAGTGTCTACTTCAAAAACGAACATTTGGTCCCGAGGCACAACATTTAGGCAATCTTTCTGATGCCCACTTCAGTGCTTGGAAGTGCAAGTATGCTGGAGTCGAAGATGACGGATTTCCAGGGTGCTCAATCAACGCATTTGACTTCGACCGCGTAACAACTGAATCTGATGGAAGGAGCGGAGGAGCGCATGAAGATAAAAACGCTGAGTCTTCGAAAGAACCGGGCAAAGAGAAAGATGCCACCTTCCAATTCAAAAAGGCCTTTCTTCTTTCTCCCGATGAGCAAGAGCGTCACGACGTCGAAAATAAAACAGTCACAGTGACACGCTCCAGCCTACGGGGATCGGCATTCCTCCTACAACTGGACCTGCGTCGGGTGACTCGAGAGAATGCCAGTTTGTGCTCTGGCTGTGACCCGCAAACGACTTCATCGTCAAAAAATTCATTGCCTGCTACTTCGGCAAGGAAAGACGACAACGACACAGATGCAGAAATGCCGTATTCGACGGGTTCTTCTAGTCACAAGCTCGGAAATTCTCATGGAGATCGCCCGATTCCGCTCGTCACTGTGAGCGATAGCCACCTTCTCATCACGTGGATGCCTGCCAATGAAGCGTCGGACTCGGTCGGCCGGCAGAAATCCAGACCATGCGGAAAGAACGTGGACAGCAGTATTGGCGCAACTGCCAGCACGGTCGAAGAGACAGCGTCAGCCCGGAAACCTGAGAGCCGCGTGTTACTTTTTCCTTTCCCTTTCCCCTTTTGCTCTCTTTTTAGCAGAGCACTCGTTTCTACCGATCCATATCCTCTTCTTACTGTCATCGTACCAACCGACGAGAAGGCAGCCGCTGGTCTAGAATGTTGCTTTCCGTCAATTTGCATATCACAGGGACCCTACAATTCTTCTGCGGCACACACAGCGACTGACGTTACGAATGTCGCCCCTACATCGCCTGATCGTAGTTGTGCGAATTTTGAGTTCGAAACAAAGCAAAGTCACAATGTGTTTGAGACATCCGCTCATAGAGCTGATTCCGACTGTGCCAACCTTTTGCCTGGTGCACGTGATGGTCACACGTACCCGGGATGGGAAGCAGACAGACTGAAGTGGACTGAAAGCGAGATTGCGGATGCCTTTCTCGATACAGTGTTCTGATCTCTTCAAGAAACGATTCTACGGCTGCGTGTGGGGAAAAAAATTGACACGAGCCTGCTGCCACAGGCTTCCTCTCGACTAGCACAGCCTGTAAAGCGTGCTGTTGCGTTTATCTCGTTTGACGGAAGGACTCATTAATTCCCATTCAGATTGTACGAGGCATCTTCAGATATTGTCCGTCGTCGTACTTGATAATATGCTCTAAGGACCGAGAATGACAAGAGAACGAGGTCCGTTCGAAGCAAGGAACAGAACGCCTTCACCGTTGAACACTCCATTCTAGCTGCAAGTATCAGCGGCTACGGGGAGCCAAAGTCATAACTTGTCTCACTGGAAATGCGCTGCAGTTGCTGGTGCTACCATACAAACATACCACTTCTCAAGCTGAGGCGATCAGTGGCACTTTTCCGTGGACGCGCAGTCTCACGGAGGGAACACCTTATTACAAGCCGAAACCTCCAGTAGCGAAGTCCTACCTTCACGTTATTTTCATGAACATCCCCATAGACGGTGCGAACAAAAAACGACAATACGATGCGAATGGAATTCCCATTCAGACAACCTCTTCACGAGGGAACTCACCTGATCACCAAGCCTTGCAACCGCACACAAGAAAACATATTTTACGCTTGGATGTCCGAAGCCCAACACAAGGGAACGTCTCTAAAAAGCGGGGGAAAAAGTATCTTTCATGATGTCCCGTAATCTGTTGGGCTTGAGCCACTTCCCTCAGCCGTTTGTAACAGATCGTTTGCTCTCATGTGGATGAAGTGACGGGTTTCTTCCCAACGTTGTGCGCAGTTCCACAGGCACGTTTTCTCCGCATTATTCAGTCGACTTTCTGACACACAGTTAGAAAGAGGGGCATTCAAAGACGCAATTCAGTACAACTTGGCTCCGTGCACGTCAGAAGTTGTCCCACGAAATAAGTAACCACCACAACGGGATAGCTGGGTTTACCATGTGGATATACCCATACTTGTTCAATGACACTGCCTGTAATATGAACCCACGCGAAGCACAGAGGGATCATGTTTGTTTATGTCATTGATGTACCGCCCACTGCGCAGTTGGCTCAGGAGTCACGACTACATTCTGAAACGCGATTTTCCACATCCCTCCTACATATTCACCCGCAAGTGTCCTGTATTAACGCATGTCTGCTTCAGAAATATCTTATCAGTCACGTGCATCTCTGGTGCGTTTGGGAAGCGAATTAAGCTGAAACGTACTTATCACTTCGACACATTGGGAAAAACAGAATCCTGCCGTCGTAAATTCTTGTAGTCGGTCCTGAGACCATAAGGAACGCTCAGCACAAAAATTTTCACCTTCATCAACTGATTCTTGCCATTTCGCTAACAACTTATTTGACCAGAAGCACCGGCCAAGACGAAATCAGCCTGTAGCTCTCGTACTCATAATACCTTCGGCACGCAGAAGTTTATCAGTCTGAGTGTAGCGGCCCTGTGGCCGTGCAGAAGTATGCGCCCTGACACATTTTGTTTTCGTTCGCCCCCTACACGCACTCGTATTAGCAGCGAGGAAAAACTGCTACTCAGATGCTAGTTTGATCAATACCGTTCTGGGAAAAAAGAATGATGGGGTATTTTCACCAGTCAGAATCGGCTTTTGTCTATGTACAAATGCGCGTATATTGCCTCCAACGCAGTCATTCTCAGTGGATCTACTCTCCCCGTTGAACAAAAGTCAGCAGACGGATTCCGGTAGCGTACAGTTGGACCTACTGTGATAGCAGCGGCCTGCGCGATATTTTTTCGCTGAAGAGCATCCATTGCGGTTTGCCGTGGTCACGCCGTCTTCCAAATGTTTTTTATGAGGTGTCGTTGCCCGTGCGATAGTGCGGCCTACTGTAATTCAAGTGCCCTTGCAGTGAGTGACGGCCTTCCTATTTATAATTACCACCTCGAGCAAGACAACGTGGGTCGGAAACAGCAGATTACGAGGAAGGGTTGGTATGGGATTTCCGACAGAAATTCAGCCGTACAAATCGGCCTCCCTCAACCTCGTCTGACAACAGAAGTTTAATTGCTGCAGTGCTGCAGGCGACTGCGCTGGAAGTTGTATCCTTTACGTCACTGTAACCCACACCTTCAGCTGGTCTCTCTTCTTTTCCCCAGTCTCATGCACGCAGCTTCCGAGCTGACACCCATATGGTACTCATGTCTTCCCAGGCTTGAATACGGCGCCGGCACCGCCACAGAAATTGAGTATTGTTCAAAATTCGTATGCATCAGGAGGGGCAAATGCCGCGGTTGGAGGCGAGAAACGCGGACGCGAAACCTTGCAGAGGGAGGGTCGTTCCAAGCTCTTACCAAACAGTCCGACACAAATTGTTGACACGAAGTAAAAGGAATACGTGTTGAAATGCCTGCTGGACAAAGAGAAAATTTATCGACAGAATCGACCGTCCGCTGCACGTGCCACACACCTTCGACATGACGCGGTCGATACGCGTATCGGAAAGTCGCCGCTTCTTGCTCCAGGGTATTACGGGATCTGCAATTCCACGTAGGAAGGAACCGTTGTGAACAAAAAATGCATGGCACTGCGAGTCAACAGCCTGGCTTCTCTCTGCGGTGGTTTGTACTTCGATCGACTGTTGCTTTGAGACATCGAAAAAGTCCGCATGCGGCGTCAAACGGATCTGCATCTAGCTCTTCCAATCCCGGAGGTCGATGTGTGCCGTTCGGAGTCCTTTCTCTTTTCACAGTTACTAGACAGCGTCAAAGTAACAAGAAAAAGACGCTTCAGATTGTGTAGAGACTTCTCCCGTCCTGGACGTTGGGACTGCGGCGTCTCAAAATGCGAGAACTCTTTTACACCGTTTCGGTTACACCCGTCGTCTTAGTGTGATGGCGGAGACACGTTTGTCTGTTCCGCTCCCAAATCAAGTGCTGAATCTGCCTGACATGACAAGTGCTTCGCTTGAGACTTTGTTAGCGGAAAAATAGTCCACTCGTCCCTCCAGCGAGCGCCACGATGGTGGTCGTCACTCCATGTCTTAGCGTGATGTCGCCTTTCCTCACGGCACAGTTCTGTCGTCAGGAGCGCAACTATGCGTGGAAACAGGTGAGTCAGAGAAAGAGAGCTCGTCGACCATTTAGATTTGCTGAACCGACGGAGTAGACACGCCTGCGTGTTTCGATGTGTGTGACAACACTTCTGGCAGCACTGTCGTTGTCGCCAGGTCCGCGATCCTTTCGACAATAACGACACTGCAAAACTGCAAAATTGTAGATTACCAGCGTTTCCGTTTGTTGTGCTCTGCCCCTTTTGTTTCGCAGCAGATTAACCCGTCCGCTGTCCCAAGCCTAATGGTGGAGACATGCCCCACGGCTTCTCGATTCGTGTCACTTGAAGCTTGTTCGAAACGTTCCCTTTCCTCTGCACCGCGTCTGAGGGGTGGCACCTCTAGCTCCGAGCCTCGTTTTTCCTGGGAGTCTAAACGAAACGTTGGAGCCTTTGCTGCCTTGCGGAGACAACCATCTTCTTGCAACTCTTTACCCGGTGGTCTCCGACAGCGACAAACACCACGTAACGCGGGAGACTCACCGCTGACTTCTTCCGTTTTGGGGAGTTCGTACTTCGATCTTGGTCGCGGCCGTCTGAGTTCCTCCACGTACCTCTCACCTTTGTATGACGGCTATTTCTTGCCAATCTATGCTTATACGCTGCTCTCACCTTCATCCATAAACCCTCTATTCGGTACGCCGCCGTCTTTGCATTATTCCCGCATACGCAAGGCCCACTCGCCAAGCTACGTATCGAGGAATCAGTCGCAGCGAAGGGAGGATTTCGAACTAGTCGGTAGCCTACCCTTCCGACCACGAAGGAGAGTTTCCTCCGGGAGCCTTCTTGCTGCGTGCGCTTCGCCTACGGACAGCCAAGAAAAGCCACAGCCCCCAAGACGTTTCCACGAACCTGTTTTAGGCGTTGATTTCCCGGAGATCTTTCTGCCCCAAAAGACCTTTGGAAAGCAGGCGCCGGTTCCTCACGACTGTGTCGCCGTCGCGCCTCGCTGCATGCACGACATTTGTTGGATTCCCGCGGCGAGGGCGTACGCAGTTGCAGTGTATGTGAACCGTGACAGTTTAGAGGGCTGGAAAGTGTGGCACACACAACGGAGACATGCAGATGAGAAGGGTTTAAAGGCGGAGCAGGAACAAGAAGCGCTGAGCCTTCTGTTCGCCCCAGAAATCGAAAAGACACTGGTCTTCACATTTGTCGGCAACAAAAATCCGGAACACATTCTCAAAAGTTTTCATAGGGCACTTGCAAACTCAGTGCCAAGAAACATGGTGAGACAGAGGATCAGATCTCTGAGAGTATTTGATGTATTCGTTCTCTGTCGACCGCACTCCGAACGCCGAGAGCCGGCCGTATTTCCAGGTTTTGATCCTCCATCCCTCAGCCAGGTTTCTCTTGCTTGCTATCCGTTACCTCCCCACTTGCATTGCCGCCTTCTGCGTACTGTGCTGGCAATCTCTTTTTACGTTTAACTTTCCTTTTCATCGGCTCCTCCAACTGCTGCATTTCTCTGGCGCAGGCCCGTAAATTCACCTGACTCTGTTCCCCATGTTTTTGAAAAATGCACCGTCCACGCCATACGTATCGGCTGCTTTATGTCCCGGTGTCTTGTTCGATACTTCGAGAATCCTCCTCTATGTATGGCCGACCCACATTCGACTTTTTTCAAGTGCCTCCTGCCGTTTGATGGGTTTAGAGAGCAAATGGCCTCAAACGGACTGTTACATCTTGACAGCTAAACTGCACTGTCGGAGTCACAAGAAGACATGCGAAGCCATTTTCGTTTGCTTTTTCTGTTTCAGGATGCCGGTTGTAAGGACGCTCTCGACAAGGAGGTTCAAGCTTTTATTCGAGCTCTCCGGTCGTGCACCTTCAAACCATCTTGTTCTCTCGCTGTAACAGTACTTCCAACGGAGGCGCTGACTTACGCTGCGCCAGGCTCGAAGGCAACCGAATCATCCACAGGCGGAGCGGAGAAACGGGAACATTCTGTTCCGCCTGAAGGAGTGAATGACAGCCCGGCAACAATTGTTGTGATGTACAAGGAGGCGGATGACGACTCGTTCAAACTCCTCGCTTCCTTTCCTTCTCGTTTTCTTAGTCTGGCACTTCACAATTTGTACCTCGACGGCTGGGGGGCGCCAGAGCCCCGTTATCAGAGCATCAGCAAAAAGTTCAGAGAAGGTGCTCGAAAGGCTTTACAAGAAATGAAGGAAAAATGAGAAACTGTACAGAACCACGCGGGCTTACCGGGTAATGGGCATCGAGCAAGTGTCAGCTCATGTCTAGGTTCTCGAGTCTCGTGTTCCTTCATTCTTTTCATCAGATGAAATTCACACCTGTGAGCACGGCAGTTAGACGCTCTCGAACTCGCCTAGTTGCAAGTCATTTCACGCTACAGCCTCGCGGATGACTCTAAACGTCTCCATTTTTTCCCTTCACAAGCTGGGGACTCCTCTATTTCCCATATATGAGAATTCTCATCCCAAAAGGCAGATGCTTCGTGCGTGGCCTTTCTTCGTGCAAAACTACAGGCCAGCGTCAGGGTTAGTTTACAAACGTCAGTCTCGCCGGCTCCACTATTTCTACCGCCAAAATTCCAGAGAGCTGGCTAAGTGTACGGCTTGTGAATGATGTGGCGGGTTTTGCTTTTACCTATGCAAAGAGCAAAATCGAGGTTTACTCGCAAGCGCGCCTCTCCCGTTTTCCTCACGGGTGAGTGGAACGGCGCATGCCGAAGCGACTATAACTCCTACTATTAGCATACACACAACTGTGGAAATACCTAGTACACACAGATCTGCACGTACCCACGTGAAGCATAAAGAGACGCAATGCACTGTACAGAACACTCCATATGATTCTGTCATACATGCTCTTTGTTGCGACCTGCCAGCGATTGAGGTCTAAGAGGCTGTAAGTAGCTACGAGAGTCAATTTCGGGCGGATATTGTGCGTCCCGATACTGAAAACGTGATTCTTACTCTCGGCTCGCCTGCATGAGTAAGCGAGAAAGATGTTGAGGTACACTTCCGAAGACTGTGCTTCGAAGAAGCAATCCAGAGAACTCCGGATTTCAGTGAGTATCGGGCACGACTCGTCGCAGCACAACACCGTGACAACACACCTACACTTTCCATCCGTACAGGAAACACACACGAGCACATTTGCAAACCAGGGACCTCTGCAGCCTTCAGTCCGAAACGAGAAAAATGCACAGAAACGCCAGACGCATATTTGGTAGATGCACCACGGAAGTCCAGAGCGGCGACCATCACCATATAGGAACAACCCTCGCTGGCAGCTGGTCTTTTTCCTGGGAGCTGAATGAGCGGATTAACGCTCTGGCAATGTGGAACAGTGCTGGAACAGTCGTTTCCTCTAGTTGATGCGTAATTTGTTTACAGTCTGAAGATTTTTCCGCTCTCAACTCAACCAGCGTGTCTTCGATATCGAGGTGCAAAGCGGGCTTCGCGTGTCTCCTGGGGTCAGCTAATCAAAATTCGGCGTAACACATCGACACACTTCTCACTTCCTGGTAGCTTTCTTCTTTCACTCTCCACCGACTGGATGGTATGACTTCTAAACCGCAGCCTGGATCTGGCGGGGCCATTCAGTGTGTTTCATGCAAAGAGCCACTCATCGTTTTCATTTTCTCTAAGATCCGCAATGTGTCCGAGATTGACAACGCCGCTGCGCTGACGGCCATTCGCCCCTCACAGCCGACACCTGCCTGCAGAATCTTCCGTAAGGAAGCTTCAAATGTCGAGTCATTTGCAAATCGCTGTGAATAAAAAATTCTGTTGATTGGTAGGCTTCTTCTGTGGGTGATTTCCTAGAACGAACACCGCCTGCTGAGCGCTGTTGGGGGTTGCCCACCTTCCGATAGGGAGCAGCTTCTCCATCGTTTCTACATAACATTACGGTATAATGCGACTGAAGGGACGCAGATCGACTTCGTGCTGACAGCATCGCCTAGTCACGGCAAAAGTCAGTACTCAACGGATTCCCGGGAAACACGGCGGTACCGATACACACACTGCTTTCCTAGGGCTTTTACATTTTGCCTCCGTTCTATTAATGCTGACAAAAGGACGCCGCCAACACAGGTTCACACTTTAAACAAAACCAGAAGGACTTGAGCGTGTTTTGAATTCATGTATACGCAACAGGCGGGGGAAAAGCTCTGCGGGTGTTTTTGCAGTGTCTGGCTTCTCACCCCTCCTCTTGTGCCGCTCTTTTGTACTGGAAACCGAAATGGTTTCGGGGATCCGCCGACCAGTCTACCGTGGTTGCACCTCCCCCACCTGCCTTGTGCTTCTGATTTTCCACCTGCTTCTCGTCCCGTCCAGTCTTGCGAATTCGATACTTTCTCAGTCAATCCGCCTCCAATCCGTTCACTCCTTTTTTCGCGACAGTTCTCCCTTCACTTCAGCCGAACACGGGTTTGAGTCGTTTTCCCCGCTGGGAGTTCG
>AVCM01000143.1:0-15429 GCA_000447165.1 Hammondia hammondi
TATATATATATATATATGTATGTATATATGCATAGAGTTGCTTGCATGCTTCTGTTTTCTCTCTTTATGCACGCGCATGCGTTTAGAGGTTTGAAGGCCTTTCGCCTGCGTTTCGATTTCCGGCGAGTCCGGTGTATCTGTTCGGTGTTTGTTTTTTTCCCTGTGTTTTGGCCAGGCTGTTAGTCGTGCAAGAGACTGGCTCACCGGCTCGTGAGAGGCGAAAAAGAAAGGTAAGTGCAGATGAGGTCTTTTTTTTCTGAGATACAGGTGGGGCACTTTTTTCCTCGGGTGCTGTTCTTGACTCTTCTCTCCGAGTTTCCGCGGCCTCTTTTCTTTCTCTGAAACGTGGATCTTTTGTTTTGCGTCGTTCCTTCAGGTTTTCGGGTGTCCACGGAACCACCGTGAGAATCGAGTTTCGCCTTTTCTTTTGAAAGGTCGCGCTTGTCTCTCACGACGGTTTCATCTGGCGCTCAGCGGTGCCGGAAAGGGAGAAGCTCCGTCGAGTCGCCTTTCCTTTTTCCCTGTTCGTCCTCTTCACCCTTGCCTGTGTCTCCCCTCTGTCGCTGTCGGGTGTTTGCAAGATGTCTCTTTTCTTCGTTCATGAAAAGTGGAAGGTCAGTGTTTGCGAAAGGGAAGCGGAAGTGTTTTGAAAAGAGACAGCTGAGCAGCGCAGCAGAGGACTTCCTGCGTTTCGAGACACGGACGCGTGACACGAAGCTCTGTTTTATGCCGTTTTGGTCGGGCAAAAGCGCAATGTTTTTAAGTAGAGAAAACCGCGACAGCAGATGTCCGCTGTGGACGGGGAACCAGAGAGAAGGGACCTCTTTCTGGTAGGAGTTAGAGGCAGACTCCATCATCGTTTGTACTTTTCTTCTTTTGGAAAAAAGGGGAGAGACAGGGCACGGAAACGCTGGGGAAAGAATTCGCAAGAGAAGAGATCGGTTTCGATGCTCGTGTTTTGTGGCGCGCGTGTTTGAGAGAAGTCGCTCTCTCTCTGTGTTTCTGTTTTCGTGGGTTTTTTGAAAAGGATTCTGGGAGAAAGAAGCCGAGTTTTCTCGGAATGGAGCCACGTGGGCGCTTCTTACTCACTGCCAGAGTAACCGAAGGAACCGTGTACACTCGGGTGTTTGAAGAACACGCATGCAATCGCTTGAGTGTCGTTGTGTCTGCGTATTCCGCAATCTCAACGAGAACCACCCTGCAGAGAAAGCCGGAAAAAGAGGAGCTTTCGTGCCTGGTAATCTGCCGAAAATCCCCAGAACGCGAAAGGTGCCCTCAGACCTCGAACAAGCCCTTAACTACAGGATACGAAACATCAGAAGCTTGCACAGCTGAAAACGGATCTAGTGTATGTGCATCTGTACACCGAGTTGTGCGTCTGCGTGATCACCTCAAAGGCGTCTTCATGATCACCTCAAAGGCGTCTGCGTTTGTTACCGTCACTTTCGGGGGCTTTGTCTGTGCTTAAGAGAACTTGCCGCGCTGCGTGTTCTCTGAGTCTCCCGCGGATGTCTTCTGTCCGTCTGCCGTTCTGCTCTGAGCTTCTGCAAAACCACAGTGTGTTGTGGTGTCTGTTTTCTGGGGACCCCCTTGTGTCTAAATCGTCACGGCTGTGTACACTTTTTAACCGCAAAACCGCCAAAGCCCACTTTGGCCTTCAAAGAACGACATGGAAAGGCTTCCAGCAGACCCCGTTCGCGTGACACGGACGCGTCTCAGTCGTCTTTGACATTCCCGAGTAGAAACGGCGTCGCGTACTAGAGAAGCCCGTTAGTGCTGCCGCCTCCTTACGCTCTCAGCTTTGTCGGCAGTGCTGAAGGAAAATCGGACGCAGTAGCTTTGGATTTCAACCCAGTTTGCTTGCCACACACGTAGCAGCATATCGACGCCTTTGGCGACTTGCTGTTTCACCACAGTTATGGGAACACGGAATCGTGGTGAGTCAGTTCTACTCGTTGTCGGGTTGTTTACGGGGCGCCAAAGCGAGTGTTGCAGAATGTCGTGTCGGGTTTTATGTGCAAGCCACGCTTCTTCTCCACTTGCTCGATGTCAGCAAGAAAAGACGCCACGGTGTTTCTGGTGTCCATGCGAGGAACAAATGTCGACCACGAGGACCCGCGCGATTCACAACATGTGTCGTTTTGTCGACCGCTCTCGTACGGCGTGCCTTTTTCGTGTTGCAACAGTCAGCTGGGAGAAACTAGGATGCCAGTAGCTGTGTCTGTGAACTGCACTAGAAGCTGGAAAGCGGAAATTGTGTCTAGCATTTCCTGCGCTCTTTGGCGTCACAGCTATTTATATCGCACCTGAATGTTTTTTTTCGACTGTATTATGCGAGAGTAGGAGTAGGCCTTTTATGGGAGCATCTCCTACGAGGCGGACTGCTCGTTTGAATCTGGAAGGACTAGGTTCACCAAAGACAAGTTCTACTGTGTTAGCAAAGCGTGGTTTAGGCTTCTGGTGGGAACACGCGGACTTCCTCGCCAAAGGATAATGTTGTTGTCAGGTACTATGTC
Source organism: Hammondia hammondi (assembly GCA_000447165.1). Taxonomy (NCBI): domain Eukaryota; phylum Apicomplexa; class Conoidasida; order Eucoccidiorida; family Sarcocystidae; genus Hammondia; species Hammondia hammondi. The sequence continues at coordinate 2,517 of AVCM01000143.1, forward strand.
ACTGGAAACGCTACTCTCATCTGTGTGGGGCTGAATGCTTCCGCCCACAGTTTGTGCATGCAGAGATAAAGTACTCTTCCAGTTCCTTCAGCTGGATAGCCTTTGTGGCTTGCTTTCTACGCATTCGCGTGCGGCTTTGTGAGGAGTGGCCGTGAGGTCGAAGTGCCCCACTATGGGCACCTTGGGGCACAGTTGACAAGAAGGCTGGATCTCTGAGCTGGACGAACCGTGAAGCGAACAGTTTATCTACATACCGAGAATGTGACAAGGGCTTCTGTCGATATTGACAAGAGCCAGTGTCTATCGTCAATTCTCGGAGAAACGTTCAGGTCTCGCGGCCATTGAAATGGCAGACGCGTCACGCAGATCTTCCGGGTCCTCATGGTGTGGCTGCTCCGGCAGCAGGAGTGGACAGCAAGAAACAAAGGGAGAATCCTGCGACCGACGTGATCCAGGTGTGAGTCCCAGGGCAGACGAAACGTCGTTAAACACTTTCTTTGCAGAGCCAATCTTGGCATCCGACAGAACCGTCAGTTCGGATGACTGTGACGATGTGCTTAGGGGAGGTGCCACGACATTAACAGCCGAACAGCAGCTCGCACAGCGAAAAAGCCAAGTGGAACTGATGATTGAAAACGAACGGTGAGTTGGGCGATCGTTTTACGGAGAGACCTTACGTAAGGTTCCTCTGCAGTTACTCAAAGTGATGCATTTACCGGCTACGATGTAACTAGGGAGACATACATAGCCGGATTGAAGAATCCGAAGATAGCACCGACAAGAACATGACTGAAATGCATACCAGTAAGTATAAAGATACCACCACCAAATCCATTGAGAACGTGGATGAGTCCCTCGATGGAGTTCGGCTGTTCGCGCGCTGAAATCCAGGAAAGTTCGCATCACAAAGTGCGGGGCCCGATTCTGCACACAAGCTCTAGGGATGTGGACCGTTTTTTCGCTGTGCGGCCGTGAACGTCGAGGTGGCATTACCATAACCGTCTGCACCATCCAGGGTACTCAGCAACAGAGCCCTCCGCGTCACGTCTTTTGAATGACATCTGATTCCCTAGCCACACAGCACGAAATTCGTACTTGGCAGAGCATGACACGCCTGTCGCATCGCTTAGGAGAACCACCTGCGAGAAGCCTGTCCTAGGACTCTGTGCACAATATAGAACACGTCCACAGTTCGACGCAGAATGGTGAGTCTATTTAGCGACGATATACGTTTCTTTGTTGTTGGGTGTCTTCCGCAGGTACCTGCGTCACCATGCGGAACTGCAAGAAATGCTAGCACTGTTCGTGACGAAGGTTCTGGAGGACAAACCAAATAACATCCTCAAGTTTGCTGGAGAGTTCTTCACTCAAGATGGTCTCAAACAGCTCGTCGAAGCACAGGCGGATGAAGAAGACACATATAGTGGCATCGATGAAAAACTAGAAGAAGTTTGAGTTCCGAGCCTGCTTTGTGTGTGTCGTACTACAACGCGCATCTTCTCGGGAAGGGACTTTGCAAGATCTCTGTAACCGATCACTGTCTGTTTTAGTCTGTGAGAAGGTTTTCTTCAAAAATGGATGGCACTGTGATTCACACGCTGTGGACATGCAGGTTGACGTGTGCCGTTCAGCCACTCTTCCAGCACTCTTGGTGAGACAGTACCGGTGAGGGCATTTCATCGAGGAAACCTGTGAACATTCACTTTCCACATCAAGCTATTCCCTTCAAAACACAGGTGTTCCAATCGTGCAACAAAACAACGACGCAAACGGCGGCAGCATCTGCCACAAAACCCATTAGGACGACCTTTTACCTCAGACCACCAGCTTGCCTTCGTTACAAACAACACAAGTATGTGCCGGCTGCGCTGCATTTGTCCTACGGCAGTTGCCGAATTGGCGCAGATAAACTCCGGTAATCACAGAACTGGTTTCCATAAGAGAACCGTTGCAAGGCCCGTTTTGCTCTGGGACATGCGGTTTTACCTCTTGTGTAATGAGGACTCCGGCAGGCGCTGAACAGCCGTCTTCCGAGGGCGACACAGCTTTGCCACATGTCTACAGGAAACACATTCAGACATTTTACCTTGTTTTGTGTAGAACTGCGGTTGTAAGTTCCCGCAGTGCCACGCGACTGCCAAAGGAGGACACAGTGGCTTCCCTACCCGCGCTGTGTATTTTGGGAACCTCCAGTGTGCTCGTTCTAACATCATCTCCTAATAAACCCTGTTAAGCCAGCATAAGGATGCTTTTTTGCGAGATGGGCGTCGACAACACCTGACAGACGAAAATAACAGTAATTTCCTCAACTTTGGATTCACGAGGTCACAGTAGCTGCATCCTCAGCCCCGACTTTGCGCACTCTCCTGAATTGGGAACCCTACACATGCACCGACGCAATTTCCGTTGCGTCCGTAGCATCGATATGATCTTTTTGAGTCGACCAACATAACTATATTTTAAAACCTCGTTTCTGGTCGATTGTTCCCGGAGGTGTTGCTTTGTTTGTGTCTTCTCGCAAGACGCCTATTCCCGTGTTTCATGGTCAACTCTGCAGGGGCTGCCGCCCTCCGGCAGCTCTGAGCTCCGTCCAGGCGGCCAGAAAAAGCCGACGCTCTCTCTTGACCGAACAAAACTTTTTTGAATCTCCGGCGCATGCACTCGTACGGAGTTTCCCTTAGGAAGCACCATCAGGGTATCTCCTGCGCGCGACGATCGCTACCAAGGATGGCTCTCAATCTCTCGTCTACGCTGCTTCACTGGCACTACAAGACGTGGCAGCGCAACACTGCTGGGTACCTGCGAACGTGTAAGGGAAAAACTTCATTGGATGCGTTTTTTGGCCAAGGGCTCAGTCCAGTTTGTTGTCCAGCACTTCGGCGGGTTTGTAGAAGCGAGCGTCGGACCCCTACGACAACTCACTAACTGCATCTAGTCTCTGTGGGGAGGAAGTCCTGGTTTATGCATTTTAACTTGGAGCTCGAGGGTGAAATTCAGAGAGCATTATGTTGCCGCAAAAACGAGTCGCTCATCCACCCGATGTGTCTGCGTGTGCGGGTGCTGCAGTCATGCGCAACAAGCTGCCGAACAATGAGATGATTGGATACGTCATCAACGACAAGCATCCGAAGTCGATCCGAGTTGCCTGTGACAGGTGAGAAATCTCCGTTTTTGACGGCTCTCTTTTGCCGCCGACCGCTCTTCAGAACCGCGAGCTCGCGCCCACTGCCGTTTCGTACACAACGTTCCACCTTTCAGCTCGCCTGTCTACGGATTTATTGCACAAGCCAGAGACTGCAGCTGTGTCATTGCATGTGCCTTGCAGGTTCATGTACGTCATGCGGTACAAAAAAACGTTCCGTTACACGAAGAAAGTGTGGGCACACGACGAGGAAAGCGAAGCAAGGCTGGGTGACGTGGTTAGGATACAGCCGCTCGGATATCGAATAGGTCCGTGGAAAAACTATGTTCTGGTTCGTGTCCTCCATAAAGAACCTCGAGACTAGGGCATCGTGTGTCGAAGAGTTAAAATGCCGTGAATTTTAAGGAGCACCCCTGTATAGAGCTCCGGTATGAGTTGCATGGTTTTCGCGAAGGGGTTCACGGCCCCACGCTAGGTATGCATGTTTCTCTGCTGTCGAACATGTGTTGTGTTATGTGGGAACGCGTCTTCAAATAACTGTGTGTGCCGCTCTACCTGGCTGCCACAGTTTCGAATCAAAAGAAATCACACTGTACTCTGTAGAATGGCGCTTACAAGTTGAGCAGCACCCGATTTGAACACTTGTCTTCAAGTACTCGGTGAAACAGAAACGTTTGTAAAGCTACAGACTTTTCACATTCGGACAGCGAAACTGTAGTCCGGCTCGTGATGGAACAGCGCCTCTTCGGCAAATACCGCCACTGCAACTTCACGCGGCGAAGCACATCTGACAACTTTTATAGCTGCGGAGAGCTTCGGAGATCCACATAACAAAAGGAATGTTCGGTACTTGGAACACCGCGATGTGTTCGCGGGGACAGAAGCACGCCTGGTGCTGAATTTTCTTGCCACACCCGTCGACCATTGTTGCGTTTCACAGCCATCTCGGCACTCCCATAGCTGCATTACATCGACTTATTAAATCCACTCTCTGCATCCCCAGGCTCTGTTGGTTGACGGGAATTCATCAGAAACCTGGCACAGCAGACGTGCGATTGACAGGTCGCAGAGTTGCAGACTGAAGCAAGCGGGACCCTCCTATTTGAGTTTGGAGCAGTTGCCACTTGTCAGTTAGAGGCCTCGCTTGATGCAACCCCGGTGATATTGACACTTGAGATTGCATCAAGGGCCCGATCCCGACTTGCTGGCCGTCACTGCGAACCCACGTTGACGAAAACTTCGCTGGACCCTCCAGCATTCCGGGCACCCAAGACATTGAAACAACGCATGGACTCTGAACTTGACCTGAGAGGTTTGGACTGAAGGATGCCGGGACATCAGTCGCCTCATCCGTCATTACCAGCCGATCCGGGTAGATCTCCGGATAGAACAGTGCCACAGGCTTCCCTGAGGACAAAGACGAACATCGCGGATCCTCACTTTCACGACTGACGCCCACAGTGAACATACCCGTTCTACACGAAAGAAATGTCGCCAAAAGGAAGTGCGATGGAATCTGAGTGGTGCACAGAGTGGGTCACTTTTTTGTGGCTATTAGCGGGCTCATTCTGAACATGTCGCGATTCTCACATCTGCCTTGTGAAACCGAAGATCTATGACTCTCAACCGCAAAAGCAGCTTTTCTCCCGACTTGCAAATGTGTTTCCCAACTTCAGCGCTACTCTTTCTCTTGGTTACGTTTTCTCTTCGAGGCACTCTTCAAGCTGAGCTGATTCGATACCAACGCGACATACGAAAAAAAAGGAACCGCGAGGACCGCTACTCCTCGAGAGTGTGCTTCCTCACTCACACCCACGTCACCATTGCATCCGCAAAATGCCACGCGCTCGACGTACCTGAAAAATTATACGTGAATTCAGCTTCAGGTGGACCCCGATTCTCTGTTGATACTCCCTCACTACCCTGAGTGCCGCCGCTTCTGTATTGTAACCCTTCCCCTTCTAATGGAATCCGGTGATTTTTCGCCGATGTGGCACCTAAAGAGCCCCCATTTTCGAGGGGATTCCGCGACTCTTTGCATCGTTCCCTAGGGTTAGAATGGAGCGTGCCATCCACAATTCCGTGGAAATTCGATGGCATGTCCCAAGTGCCGTCGGCTGGGGGGAGCATTTGCCGAGTGTATGGATTCTGCGTTTCGGGCAGACGCACGTAGGGTTCGTTTGATATCCCCATGCTCGACGGGTTCCGCAGAGGCCGTACCGAAGCTCCCTTTGTCTCTCCACTGAGGTAGCGCATTTGATCTCCGGGCTTCCCTTGTAACCGGTCTGCTGGGTACTTTGGCAGATTGCCATACACGTTATGCAGGTACGAACCTGACGGTTTTGAAGTCTTCCGCTCAGACCCATTGTTCCTCTCCACAGACGGAGTTACTTGCTGCAAGAGCTCGAAAGCTTCCAGTAACTCTGGCGGTAGAGATTCAGGTTGCGAGTCAACTCGCGCGGTATACGGCTCTCTAAACACACACCCAGCATTCTGCGTGCCATCGGATTCTGCTCGCTGGCGGTAGTGTCGCTGAATATGCCCGGAAATATGGTCGGTTGACGTCTGCTTTGCGCGATGGCTAGCGCTCCGACGTTGTTCTGCTGCTGGGACCTCCAACAGTTTGCGACCCCCTCTCGCTGCGGGCCTCTTTGCCGGACTACCACTAGCGGGCCGAGGATCAGAGGATGTCCCTGAACGCAAACGCTGGGATATTCCCTCGAGCTCTGCTGGAAAATATGTGGATCCGATCGGCCGCCGTCCACGCGAATACTGGGCTTGCGGCTGGTATGTTTCTTTTAGCAAGTTCTCGTCGAACTCTATGTCCGAGTGGGTCCACTTGGGAGAGTACTGTTCTGCTGCGTGCTCCGCCATTCTCTGTACAACAGCTCCACTCACTGACGCACACATGACTGCCCTTCTCTCAGGAAATATCCGGTGAACGACCACGTCCAAATCCCTTTCCGGATCACCGAGGCAAAGCGGCGTGTTGTCTCCTGCACTGCCAGCAGTGTCTGCAATCCGGTATGTCAGAGTTATGACGTCTTCTTGTCGCACGAAATTCAGAACATCTGCCCACTTCCCACAATAAATCACTTCTTTGCTGGCAGTTTTGGAGTGCTTAAAAAGCAGGTCCGACCGTATGGAGGCAACTGTATCATTCTCCTGGGTTATTGATAATGTTCGGAGAAACATTTTGCACGGGCTGAAAAACCCCCATCTGCCAGGTCTTGAGAAGTATACCCTGCCAACAAGTTGTGGCCTCGTAGGCTTGGAAGACTGCTGCAGGCGAGCGCCATGGCGTGGTGACCCTGAGGTGCCCCGAGTTTGTTTTTTCGGCTTCTGTTGCAGAAGCCGTCCCCGCAACAGGAACGAGCTTCTCGCCACACCTGGTCGAATGCGCATTGTGAGTAAAGGGTGGTGGTATTAGTATCCTGCCTCGTTAAACCCGAGTCGCGGCGACTATTTCTCGCTTCGACAGCAAGAATCGAGCACAGAGCAGGCCGCACGCGGACTAAGACTGCTTCTATCCAAACCAGAAGGAAACACTGTGCAACGACTTAAGAGTGATACCTCCCTGCTGCCAACGTACAATGATTTGAGGTTTTCTGCATCGGGCCCTCGGCATGCGGTGGCTATATTCGCGGACACGCAACAAACCGCCGCTGCCTCAAGGGGAACCATATAACCTCGTAGAGGCCCTCTTGGTGCTGTACTTACGACAAATTGGGAATACGGCAAGCGCAACATGGCAATTCTCGTTGCACATCTCCTGTCAGATTAGTTTGAGAACGGCGACCACAGAGGGAAAAACAAACGGGAAACACAAGGGAGTCGCGGAACAAAATCCCGAAAACCCGGAAGCGCTGAGAGCTGTAACGGTGTACGTCTCAAATGTCGAAAAAGAAAAATAAACTCTTTACCACGGTCTTTAACATATACAGTCCAATGGTGGGAGGAAATATCTCGAAGTTCAATCACGGCAAGAAGCTTTAGCGACTTTCTGACCACAGTCACTCAATCGGTAGCAGCATTCAATCGCTAGTGAGCGCGTCACTAACTGCTGGCACGCGGCATTTTGCCAATCTCCGATGTGTCTGACCGGTGCAGCGCGGATGTGCCGATGCTGGACGTGGTGACAAGCAAGACAAAGACAAGACCAGGGTTTGCTGCTTGGGGGGCTGGAAATCGAATTTTTCTAGTGAATGCCGATGGCGACAACCACAAAGACTGGCATTCACAATTCGGGCTCGATTGCTGTGCAGACAATTGAATACTGCCACTGGCACCGCTGCTACCATAATTTTTTTCTTCTGTGCCGAGGGCCATCGAAAGCGCCTGAAGTGTGGTCAGCCTCCAGTGTGGAGAGCTATTTACGTGCAACTTACATAATATGATAACATTACTCGGACAGCCACACCCTTACTCTAAGATTATTCTCGTGTCCCAGCAGCTGCTGATGGTGACAGTGACAGAGAAGAATTATATCGTTCTTGCCGCCCTATGGTAACGTCCCAAAAGGGATGCCATATCCAGTCATGTTATAAGGACAATTAGTGGGCGCGCACACACGGGTAGAAAACGCATCCAGCACAAACACCACGTGGGTTTCTGGGTACAGTAACAGGACCTGTTGATTTATACTGCCAGATTGTGGCTGGTTCTCGCGAAACACTCCATTCACGGGCATTCCAATTTATCGGCTCTCAACCAAACATCAGAACGGCGACCTCTCGAGCTCTCGAGCCTCTCTTGTAATCGTTGTCACGATTGTATGAAGTGTTGTTTAAGTGGTTTCCAAAATGCAATGGACGTAAGAGTTTGTGCAGCCGTTCGGAAGTGGGAATATAACCTTCCTAGATAAAAAAATGTCCTGAGATCGAGCACTTCGCGATTCTGCGCCGGGCACAGCACCCCTTCTCACGATACAAGGAATTCACTATGCCGGGCCGCGCCAAGGTGTGCCGTGTACTACTCCCTGCCCATTCGGTGAACCGCATAGCCCGCCTTAGGAACTCTTTCATCTGTAAGAGGGATTTCCTTCTGTTCAGCCATCGCTTCGTGGGCCGCTGCGAGCTCTGAGAGGAGAGCAAAGCCATTCGGGCATCGTTTGATTGTAAGGATTGCAAGGTCTTTTACGGTACCTTGGGCCGTCTTCGGCTCTCCTTCGGAGTTGAGCGTACTTGGGCTCTCGGGGTCGTTGTCCGCGAGTGGATTCGGAAAGTCCGAGATGCTCGGGTGAGGCGGCTGGGGTAGCACACTAAAAAGAAACACCAAATTCATCCACCTTACTGAATTTTACGGCTTCCACACTTACTCTGAGACAGCTCGTCGCTGAACAGATCATCATTAACAGTTCGCACTATGAAATGGGGTGTGTTTAGGGCTCACTTGTTGCAGTCCTTCCATTTCCTGATATAGTGAATGTTCTACACATGCTACACTCGCATTATCAGAGTATTCACTTACTTGAATTGTGAGACCGTTGATTACAATGCGGGGCTTGCCCAATGGACTGTCAGCGCTGCAAGTCCATACCAAGTCTTCCCCTGTTTCGACAACGAAGTCGGGAGTATGGACCCACAGATGAAGGTTTATTCCAGATGGTTCCTCGGTAGGCACGATTTCTGTAGCAACAGTTACTTCCTCCCTGTAGTCCATCTATCTCTGCCTCTCTCCAATATGCCCCGCAAAAAAGACAGCCTACACTTCCTTCCCAGGCTCCGCTGGCAGTCTCCCTTTCTGCCGAAAATAGTCGTCTTCAGCCAATCCAGTTTCTTTCAGAGGACAGAGCTCACGACTCCTGTCTCCTTGCAGAAGATTGACTCATGAAGGTAGTTGAGCCACTGATCTCGAGTACGCATATCCCTGAAGCCAAGTCAGTATATATTCAGTACAATGTATGACCTGCCTAACAAAACTTTTCGCGTACCGAGCGCAGTACACAGATCCGATTGCTCTCTTTTCGCGTATAGCAAAACATCTGTCATCGACAGTTTCCACCGGAACCATGATGTCCTGTATGTCGTACTCCTTTTCTACATTCTGATGACGGCAAGCTTTCTCGCATGAAGTTGTTTTGATACATACAAAGCACCTACAATTCCACTGTAGATGAGAAGCTTGTCGCGGGATAACTGCCCGACAGTCAATATCTTTGCGTCCGCATCACTTGTGTCAAGAATCATTTCAAGCAGACCGCGGTGTCCTATAATGCAGTGGAGCAGAACATAGTGTGGAATGAGATTGTTCAAGAGCATAGGAACTGTACCTTCGCCGCAGACCCTCATAGCCTGCTTGCCGGCATCGTCATCCGTGTCTTCTTGCTTGAACGACAGTTTCATGATTCCATCAGCCCAGCCATTCCGTGCTTGTTCGGTTAGCACTTGAGAAATCGCGGGCACTCTCTCCCCACCAACGTTCGGGTGGCTTTGTGCCCATATTGAGGGGGCGACCAGAAGGGCAGCACTAAAGTAGATAGGGGCCTGTAGATGCCTCATTTTGGTTTATGTTATCAAAGCACACCTGCTCCCTAGAGGATCGAGTAGTTGTAGCTAAGAGGAACATAAAGGTGGCACCAAAAAGCTACCACAGCGCCCTGATGTGCCGCGCCGTCTGTACACAGGAGACGCTCATGCCCAGCCACAACTAACCACATTATTGTACACATTTCTCCTATGAGAATGAGACAGCGAAGCGTTCAGGCGAATGCGTTTCCTCAAATGTCTCAGCTTTGCTAATGAAGGACAGTGTCAGTGACTGGCTGAGAGCTACCTACACAACGTTGTGACAAGAGGCATCCCAGATTACCCTGAAAATCGTTGCTATACTAATAGGTCGCGTTCAATTTGCTCTACTTCTACAATAATTACCAATTTTCATCTGACGCAGATGAACGGGGAGTGCTCAGCAGCTGGCAGCAAATCGGAAACTACACAGTGTTTCGTAAGAGCGCCCTTTTCTGTAACTGACCAAACCCCATGTGATGAGCATATCAGAGTACCAACTGCGGCACCGCAACAGTCCGCTTGCTCTTCAATGGAGGAGAACGCTCCTAATGTGGCTGTTTTATGTGCAATGACAGTTAGCCCGTTATAGCATTTGCTCATTACGAAAAACTTGCTGGCGCAGCACATTGCCAAGAGATAATATACGAAGAAAATGGCCAGCTTTAACGTTTCACATTGACGTGACCACTTCAGAACTTCGCCACGATATTTTGTCGCTACACGTATTCAATCGTTGCTGGCACTTGGTCCCCACGGTCAATCTCAAGTATCTTTTTAAGGTCCGTAAGCTTGCCCCAGCGAACAATCGTCCACTGCACAGGGTCTCCGTAATCGGGAAGACTATCCGAAGGAGCAAAAGTCGGCTCCGCCTTGGTAGGATCTAAAACTTCCCGAGTTGCGTTTTGCGTTCTCGCCACCAGCGTTGCGCGTACCACGTGCAGGGCGGCGTTGAGCTTCGGCGCATTGGTCGAAGCACTCAAAGGCACTTTCCTGAGAATACAGTGACACCTTCGTTGCTATGAATGAACCCCTCGCCACAAGTATAGAAAGGAGAAACTCGAAAAAACATTGACGTACCTGATAATCCGAAATAGTTCATCTAAAACACCACCATGGGTGACAACGAGGACTCGTTCGCCCTGGTGCTTTCGGACGATTTCTGAGAAGAATGACGCGACTCTGTTGTATCTGACGCAGGCGAACACAGAGCATGACAACAGCGTAGCGCAACCCAAATACCAATTCGTGAACGTACCAACTACTTCTTTTCATGACTTGGATACAACACTGACCACCCGTGAATGGAGTTATTTCTGTCGACGGTATGCTCGTTAACGGACAAGTGACACATTTTGTTTCGGTAATAAAGCAGGCCACCGTGCAGGTAGTGGCCTCGTCGATGACGGCTGTCAGGAGATCTGCGGGACAAATCTCCCGTTGCGCTTCCGCACCACATGGGGTCAGCAGATCATTCAATTATCTGTGATGTTCAAGGACCCTTGCCCACTTGAGAGATTTTTCGTGTGGGTAGATGAGTTTCCTTTCGTGTGGGACAGGAGTGGCGGCGGCAGCAGGTGCACGATGTCTCTTCATGCGTTCCATCGCTCGGATGGTTCAGTGTAACAAATAACGTACCTCATTCTCAGGCTCTCTCCGCCGGGAAACACGAATTCCGGGTTCCTGGAAAAGATATGTAAGCCCCAAACACGGGCATCGAACATATGGTCGGATATGGGTACCCAGATGTCGCAGGCGGACGCTACCAGACACCAATTCTTCCAGTCGTTACAGGCACTCACCTATTCTTACGCCACATTGCCCACTCCGCCGGAAACTTGTTTTGTATGTCGGAGAGCAGAGAACCTAAATTAAGAACAAGACTCAAAATTGTGGATGGCCTTCATGGCTGTTCCACTTCGGTTTCTCGCTGGCAAGAGGTATCCTCCGTTGATTCCTTACCTTGCAAGATGCCTGCGTTCCACTCCATAATTCTCGGATCGTGACGCACTCGTGACAGAGGAATGCCCCCTTCCTTGCATATTCTGTTTAGCAACGCATACCACGGGCAAACAACCGGTATGCAAACAACCGGTGTGCGTGAGCGACTCTGATAAATCCTTAACTGGCTAGAAATCCAAAGACAAAGTGAAGAAAGTTATGTAAGATTGGAAGCGTCTAGTGTAGTGCAGTGGCCCAGAAGAGAACTCTGATACAATGGGTCTTTCAGTCAGCCTTACATTTCCGCTGATTCCGCAGTTCGGCTCAAAGGACTCGCATACACCATGTCAATAGCCACTTCTCCGGTAGCTGGGTTCCCGTAGATTGTCCTGCACACCGCGCAAAAGTACTCATCTCCTGTCGCACAGCCTGGCCAGTAATGTCAAAAACACCGCTCCCGCTCCTTCCATGGCAGGTTCTTACTTGACTTCCGCGCCACAAATTCTACACTGTTCTCGTCCTTCCTCGTTCAGCGGAATGTCAAGCTGGCCCTGCACCACATGGCAGCAGAAGCCTCAACAAACCACATGGAACAGTAGCCACAGTCACGAGCAGGCAGCAGCCTCTAGATGACTGAGATGGACGCACCTGAAGCCGGTGGATTTTGTTGTAGTCCGTCAGGCCATGGCGCACAACGACAAGCTCGCAGACATTGGATGCCAGTCCATCGAGATGCGGAGACTGTCGGGATTCTTTGCCGGACTCTGCTCCGTTTTCCGACGCCAGGGTGCCATTGGACAAATGCGAGTCCTTCTCACCCTCACAGCGTCCCTCCATTTGCGCCAGCCCGTCCTACCTTGATCCTTTGACTTTCTGCTTCACATAAAAGTTTCTGGCTTAAACTAGTATCGGTTTTCCCGGGCGATCCATACGGAAGACGGAGCTGGGAACTGAGTCCGCTCGGACTTCCTTACACTATTTCCGTCACGAACAGTAGCATCATATGGACACACGACCTTCCGTCATATTCAAAAAGGGAATTCTTGGTTTCCTCTGTGGCCTGGAACCACAAGTGGGGCAGCGCAAAGAGTTAGCACGGTTTCAGCCACGCAGAGCAGGGCTTCGAGCTTAGCGCGCTGCTGTGTCCAAGGGAATTTCAGTGCCAAGCTTACCGGCGCATTTCCTGCACTTTCTTCAGAGAAGGAAACCTTTTTTGCAGAAGGTCAAACATTGGATCCTAGCGGTTTAGCGACTCAAGCGCTTTTCACCGCCACAAGTGCCGAAACTCGACGCGCGAAAAAGCGAACGAGTCTGTCCTGTACCC
>AVCM01000145.1:0-14257 GCA_000447165.1 Hammondia hammondi
CCCCTGTAGTTTGGTTTCGTCGACTTTTTTTCCGTGGTGTGCTTTCAGCGACAGTGCGCGGATCGAAGAAGCGTTTCGCCGTTATTTCTATCGCGCGCTACCTCCAACGTCACCCGCTCCTACCGCCGCTCAAGTCGCTGCACCCCCCTCGGCTGACGCAGAGAAGCAAACGGGAGTCACAGCGGAGTGTAATGTAGGGAACGACTCGTATATCATCCTCGTGTGCCACGGCAACGTCATTCGGTACATGTTAATGCGGGCTCTGCAGTTGCCTGGGTGCGCGTGGCTCAGGTGGGCGACGTATAACACCGGAATCAGTTGGATCAGCATCGATTCTAAAGGATACGTTTCGTGCAGAGAGTTTGGCGACGTAGGTCATCTGCAGGCGGATATGATAACTTACCACTAAACACACTACCGGGAAGGACGAGAACGAACAGCAAACTACGGCATAACGCGCGGAGAAAACGGCATTAAACAGGCTAGGAGCGGACGGCAGCTGGGAGGACTCACGGTTTTTCTGCCAGATGCGCCGTTCTGAAAATGAGAATGTGTTAAGGAACGCAAAAAAGCCGACATGACCGTCTTGGCGATTCACGGTACTGGAGGTCAATGTCGAACACCAATGTTGCTGACTGTGTGAGTGCCCTGTCGGGGGCGACTCTAAAAAGCAGTATCGGACTGCAGACAACGAACGCTGTTCTAGTGGCCTGTGTTGCACAAACGCTGCACAGAACAGAGCAGCTCTGTTGGTACCTCTGAATACTGCCCCGTCAAGCACGGCACAGGTGCAGCGCGTTCGCGCGTCTGTACATTTAGCAACTGCGTGTCAGTAAGGATGCCGACTGGTATTAGTCGGCGTCACCTAGGGAAGATTTTTCGCCGCAGTGTAGTCCTTCGTTTGGTACATATATAGATGTATCGATGTAGTCATGCGATTTCTGCCACCACGGGAGCGAGGCCAGGTCACAGCAGCTAGGCTGCTAATCAAATGATTCTCATGGTCTGGACGCTGACGAACTTTTGGAAAGCAGATGTTGCCATTATTGTCGGGTTCGAACGCAATAGGCCTTGTTTCTCCAGTACTGTATTTGGGGTGCACACTGGCGACCGACGCCCGTGAAGTTAAAACGGATAGCGGGTTACGACAGTATTAGTATTTCAAGACGTTCCGGCACATCTTCAGACGACTTCTTTCTCGTGTGTTCCGTGCAATCAGGCAGAGCTTTGCTTGTTAATAACGCAATATTGCAGCCCCAGCGAAGGCAAGAAATGTCACCCTATGTGTTGGTTTATTCCGTCATCTGTGTACTCGGTCCGAGTGGCCCGTAGGGCATCTTCACTCGAACTTCCCACTATACGAGTGAAGCGCCGTATGTCAAACGCATGCGTCAGAGACGGCCCAAAGTGCAGGTGTGAATAAGTATGTCCCAGGAAGGAAATCAAGAATGTTGTTCATTACTGTTTCCCCCAGTCGTCTCCGAGGCACGGACAGCTCTAGTCTGTCCTAATTCGTCGCCCGTGGCATTTCGCCGTTTCCAGCAAACGAACCAGTGCGCATTCGGGGGAAATGAGTCAGCCACACAAGCAAACGCCTGGAACGCGCAGCATGGCTGGCACTTTCACACTGACTCATGCTTTCCAATCTTATTTCGCATCAGCAGGCGGGAACAGGAGACTCTGGGTGAATCTCATGTACTGTATCCAGTCGTTTGGGGCACGATAGCAGAGCAAGCCTGTTCGGAGTTCCACCTGGTTCCAACCGACACAACGTAGCACAAACTAGCTACCTGGAGATTCAAGGTACGAGTACCATTCCGCAACGAGGCTGCTGTGTTCCTTCTCTGTGGCTCGGATTTTCACTTTTTCAATGTCACTGCCGCTACAGGGACCAGTACCTAAAGATTGGAAGCCTGCATTCTTGTGGAGCTGCTCAGATAGGAAGCTCAGCGGGAAAGTGATTTCGCTGTCGCTAAAGTGCACGGTGTGTTCGCCACATCTAAGAGGGCTGACAAGTGTGCTACGGCAGAAAAGCGAAGGACGACGCTGCACAGGGTGACGTGAGTTCATGTTGCGACCGTGAGATCACATGT
The DNA here is from genome assembly GCA_000447165.1 of Hammondia hammondi. Lineage (NCBI taxonomy): Eukaryota > Apicomplexa > Conoidasida > Eucoccidiorida > Sarcocystidae > Hammondia > Hammondia hammondi. Next base: position 2,094 of record AVCM01000145.1, read on the forward strand.
TATTGGTGAGCGAGCAAACTGAGTAATCCATCGTCTTCGGACGTAAAACCCATAAACAAATGCAATCTTTAGGGATGATTTTCCCCATTCCGCAGGGGAAATTTTTGGCAACTGGAATTTAGAAAACGCTTCTCTATGTGGGAACACACCAAAGACTTCACGAAATAATATGCATCTTGACAGGATTTAAAGAGGAGGAAGAAATTGGTCGTGGGTTTTTCTTCCTGGGAGGCTGGTTGTCTCGCCAGACTGGTGCATGCAGTCTGTGCGCAAATAAAGGAGAGGCTACAGACACACTGAATGTAGAAAAGGGCGGATCTCACCTCTCTGTTACTCCCGAGATGACAGTGCAACTTCGTTTTCCGCCTCTTGAGCTGTGGCCAAAGAGGACTTTCTTCTTTTTCTCCAGCGACTATGCGGTGCGTCTTTTTTTCTCCAGGACACTATCCTGTCGCTTGGTGGCATTGTGCGTTGACAGCGAACCAAACCGTGTTTGTTGTGGTCTTTCATTCGCTAGTTGTTTCCGCCGTGCTCCTCTTGGTGCGCATAACACAAGCGACAAAAGTTACCTCAGTCTTGTGTGCAGCACAAATCTTTACTCAGCACATCGACTGGTCGTCAAAGAACTCTGTGGTAGGCACGGGCAGTCCCATGCCCTCATCCCAGCTACACGCGCCTTTCCGTCTGCTAAGTTCATGCTCTGCGAATTCTGTCCGGGCAGAAAGGTAGAACTGCCCCGCTGGCTCTGTTACCACGTGGCTTTACCGCTGGATTCGGAAAAGCACAACTGGAAAGTATGGAATTTCTGGCAGACCACAGAGCGGCTTAACTTTTTGCATACCGCCACACAGCTCTGCGCAGGAAAAGACGGCACTAAAGCATTAGAGATTCTCTGTGTTTTGAGGCAGAATGTCTACGACGTCCAGTATATTTGTTTTGGTTATTGTTGGAAAGGGGGACACGCCCCTTTACGAAGCGGATCTGTCCTCTCCAGGAAAACGTGAAGATTCGCCCCATTATGACCAGTTCATCATTCATCAAGCGCTGGACGCCGTTGATGAATGTGTCTGGCAAACTCAGTCCATGTATCTGAAGAACTGTGACAGTTTTCGCGACTTCCTCGTTTCAGCGTACTGCACAGCGGGCCACGTCAAGTTTCTCCTCCTTCATAAAAACCGGGGTAGCAACGAAGGGATCAAGAACTTCTTTTCAGACGTGCACGAGCTGTTCCTTAGGGTCCTTATCAATCCTTTGTATGAAGTTAACGGCCTCATTACGAGCCAGAGCTTCGACCAACTCGTCAGAGCCGCCGCAAAGAAACACTTGCACTGAGAATGACGCTGACCGCGAAGACCTAAAAACGGTTTGTCCGAATTTCGCGATGTCGGCGGCGTTCTGAAGTAGGCGCACTCTCCGTGGTTAGAAAATACGGTAGGAATCCAGGATTCTCGGCAAAAAGGTGGAGGTTCTGAATGTCCTCGTGGCAGTGCGAATTTGGGGTGTATACACGCTCCTGGTGTCTGGGAAGACAACTGTACTGGTGAACAAGAGTGCCCCGTCCGGTTTCCACTGACAGCTTCCAAGCATTCTGTATCACTACTGCTTCCTAGGTGGGCGCCTGCTCTTCGCACACGTTGCCACTTTATCTACTAAATAGCCCAAACTGGTGGCGTGTATAGCGGCACACTGAATTTGAAAAGGTACTTGATTTGCAGTGTTTCCTCGGAGAAAGACTATGGACTTTATCGGTATTAAACTTGTTCGGTTACAGTCTCCACAGCCGCATGGTATCATGAGCGGTGTGAGCACTTCAGCAAAGCGAAGTTTCGCTGTCACCTTCTGACGTATGACTAGGCTTTCCATCGGAACAGAAGTTCTTCTTTGTTACGTGACCGTGACAGAGTCTCAGATTTTTCTTGTTGACTAGCAGTTACTACCCGAAGTCACTTTTTACGTGATGGGTTCCCCATTTTGTATGTTGAACGTCACGTCGTCGGCTAATTCTGTATAAACTAACCTTTGAAAGATTCTGCATTTGCTATGAGGGTACAAGTATCACGCGGGCACTGTCTTGTCAACTGGAAACTAAGGCCACTCAAATAGCTGTTCCAGCGTATCGACCAGCCTTCCCGGAGCAGCGTGCGAGCATGCAGTGCCCTCAGAAGGCTGTCAGGTTTGAGTGGGGCAACTCACCCGATCCGTTCCTCCTACAGTATCTGAGGCGAAGATGTAGGCGCACCTTGCAAGTAGCATAAACGCGATCTGTGAATCCGGGCAATCCACCGCTGTAGCCCCCAAACCAGTTAGGAAGAGTGACTGCCTAACGCCCTTGAGCTAAACTGCATGCGGCACCTATCCCATCAGCACGTATCAAGTCTCCCACCTTTTAGTTGAGAGTTGGAAAGTGCTTCGGTGTTTTGGTCGTAGTGTACTGGAACGTAGATGGCCGGCGGTTGTCAGTCACACACAGGCAATCTATCACAGTGATTTACCTTTTTCTCATGCGCCAGCAAGAGACGACCTCCGTGTCCTTAGTCACTAGTGACGCCATCTTACTTCCCCCACCTTGCTTGATGGCATAATCCCAGCACCACCTGATTACACGCGGTACTCTGTGTACTGCAACTGTCAGATACAGTCTCGCTGTCAACGGGCACCCCACGTGCTCTTATTGCAGGTACTCCGCCAAGCAAATGCTGCACCTGAAGGACGCCCGGAAAGCAAGGAAGTCGTCGCTTATGGGAAACTCAATGGTGATTCTACACCATAAATGAACAAACCCACCTGTTCGGGTAGTCAAACCCGCAAGAATGGGGCCCGCCTGCTCCGGTTTGCCCCGACACAAACAACCCGCTGCACACGAGAATTGGCCAGCAGGTTGGGCCATGTCCTACTTTGTTAAGCTGGTGATTGACCGGTCAACTTCGGGATCTGAGCACGTGGCTCTCTCTATATTCTTCACATTCTTCTAGCTATGGCGAAACCCCCGCTTGTGGGCAATAGCAATGGTCGTCACAATGAATTAATCGGGTAGAGCATGCGAAGCGTCATGCGGCTGGTTAGCAAGACACGCAAAGACGCGAGCGCCGAGGTGTGAGAACCTGAGTCAGCAATTGGTTGTAGCCAGGCCAGATTTACATCCACCCCATTTCGTTGGACTTCGGTTGGTAGCCTTTGCAACGGTCCGGCAAAGCATCCCCACGTCCCTTTCCCTTCTTCGCTGAAGGGGTGCGAGTGGAGAGTTTGACCAGCGAAAATTAGAGGCCGCCGCGGCATTTGTGGCTGGCTGGCACTGACCGGTCGCCGTCGTCACCTTTTTGTAGGAAGTCAGAAGGTCTCCGGATTTACAGAAGGAAACGAAAGCCAAAGAATTTTTGCGGCAACCACTTTGCATGCATGTCTGAGTCATCTTCGTAATCCCTTTCTGCTGCCAGCTGTGTTCGTCCCTTGATTACTCGGAAGCCGGCGCGCTTGAGTTGCCCTCGTTTCGACAAGAGGTCCAGTCAGCTTTTTGAATGTAAAAAGTTATGTAGTAACATGTTACCTCAGAAATGTGCTCGCTTCTTCTAATGCATTCGGGTGCCGGTGTGAGGAGGGAGAGGCTGAGGCGTTCTTACTGAATTTCTGTTTACCTTACCGCTCTGCGGCACAACTCAAGCATGCACGGTCCATCTCTCTGTGGGAGTGCCGCCCCCTTTCGGCACTTCACACTTTTTCTGCTTCATTTGTGCCTAGTTCTGCTTGGGTATCTTACAATTCCCAGCAGTGGACGGGCACCCGCACCAGCTGTCCGGATACCGGTATCCTTTGCTCATCAACAGGCAAACGGAGTTCTGGCCGAGCAACGCTGGCCTCCGACAGGCGAGCACGGCGCAAAGGGTTTTCTGCCGGAGAGATTCATGCATCTTCAAAATGTCAGCTTGAGCAATACAGAGAGCGATTTCGCCACACCTGAGTCTCTGCCAGAATCGTTTTTTCAATACTACGTGAAGCCTGTGAGCCCTCACCAGACCGCCCTCAAATGGCTAGGTATTTCGTTCTTAATTCTTATGGGTGTCGGGCTCCTGGCTACCATCCTTTCCTGCCTCTTCTCCTCCGCTCCATATGCAAAAGAGAGGCGGGCACACCATCACTAACACTTCGGGAGAAAGACTCGTTTCCACGACATACACAGCCTCCGATTCAGAACAAGATACGATTACCAGGCCATGTGAAGAGCAGGGGAAATCCTGAGGTGTACGAGTGGAAGTTTGCATGGCTTGCCGATTTTCGGCATCAAGGGGAGTCTCACGTGTAGCTGTCTTTAACAGGGTATTCAAATAGTCAGCGATTTTTATTGTCTCTCCAAGTAAAACGCGTGCTCTTCACGAAACCTTTGGCGGCTTGTAATCCCACAGGCGAGCAAGCATGGAGTCTCGTGAAGTGGCTAACTAGTCAGTCTTTTGCGGCATCGTTGTCTTCTGTGCCGTTTCAGCCCGTGCCGAACTGGGAGTTGTCGTTTTGGGTCTGTGTTTCTTCTTGTTATTCAACTCGAGGCGTTCTTCCATGATTTTTTTCACAAGCTCCTTGACGGCGGATGGTCTGTGCCGCAAAACAGGGAAGTCAATAATATCGTGCAGCGTTGTGTACAGCGCTAGTGCGGTACCGGCAATAGTGTTTTGTTTGCTCTCTGGTTGGCTGAAGAGGAAGTTCTGACAGTATTTCCAGAGATGCGTTTCTGGGACGTCCCGTTTTCCTGGCTGCCATTGCTATGAACAAACTGAGATCAGAATAGCAATAAAGAGGGTAAAGATGCCAGCTTCAGTGACTGCGCCTCGCAACGTGGCCGCGTATCCATACCTTCCTATCGTGGTCTGGGGACAGGCGACGTGGACCGTGCCAACAGGTGCTCCTTTGACTTTTGACACATTTTTCGCCGTAGTGAACGTCACTGCCATCTGCTCACTTTTTCCGCGGCCTTTGGAGAAGTAGCATGCGCAGTCCGCGGCCAACTGCATATGATGCTTCGTCGGTTTCCACGAGCACCCCTGACCGCGTAGAATCACGTGAGCTCCAGGAAAGTCCCTTACATGGAACCACAGGTCTGTAGGCCTTGCAACGACCAAGCTAACACGCTCGTTCTACACAGAAATATCACATTCAAAGAAGTTTGTGTGTTGTTGCATCGGAGAAGTCGTCACACAGAGCACTGGAGGTCCGGAGAGCTTGCGAATGTGTAAAACCAATATGTATATCATGCTTTCGTACGGAGTATGCGGGACCCGCTGCGCCTCTCCACATGTCTGAGAACTAACGCTCTTGAATCATCAAGCTTGCACGTTCACCACGTGTACAGCGGAGCCGTGTCAGCTAATCAGCCTTCGATGCCGTCGACATTGCCAAGGGGTAGACCCTTGTATTCTGCGATGAGTTTCCTGTATGGTTGCAGCGTTCAAAAAAAAGATGGAGCCACCCGCTAGTATTCAAAAAATGGGGGTTCACCTAAGCCAAACATATTTTCCTCTGCAACAAGGTACATTTACTATAATGGACTCACCTGTTCCGCTGTCCGCCCGATTATCAACGTCGTCGAATTACCGCCGTGCTCGTCAATCTTCAGTGTCAGCAGGCCCCGCTCTAAATCCGTGTCTGTTGTAATCCATCCTTGGGTCGATTGCAGACTCGAATGGTTCGAAAAACAGGAAACCAGCTCAGCCTACACACATGGATAGCAAACACCGGGTCGGAGGCGTATTCTTTCTGTATGGATGTGCCTATGCAAGCAGAAAACTGTCGCCTCAGAACCACGCAGTCCGACAAGTATTTAAACCACATGATCAACACATGACAAGTCCGCTCAAAGAAATGTTCCGTCTGTAGTGTATTAGAAGAACGGCATTTTTAAATCGGATTCCATGGTGTGTGCAACACCGTTTCTGCTGTCTAAACCTCTCCGTACCCGGTGTTGTCCCACTACAGGGGCTGTCAGCTGTGACCGTGGAATTGAAAATGCTCTTGGGAGATGATGCCTCGGTCTCTTATTTGACCCACATAGGTTCGTTAGAAACGGGGAAATCTCACTAGAGTAGAAAAGAGTTCGGTGCGGAGTGGCTTCCACTCCTGCTGAAACAAAATTTTTCAGGTTGGTCCAGGACGGGCCGGAGGTACCCTGCCATGCGGGGGTGTACCACGTGGAGAAGTCACAGGGAAACAAGAAGTTAGCCGTCCTCAGCAATAGTGGACGATGATGCCGCATCGCATAAGCGTTAGAACAGTGTAATTTCATAATATAAGTTGTGACAATGGAAGTGATAAGGATCAGAACGCCGCGGCGGTCTTGCATTCGGGACCCCCGATTCACGACGAGGAGGAGCTGTTGGCATCTCAATCGCGCACATGACTCCAGTAAGCTTTGATGCTGTCAGATATCTTAAAACATTTAAAGCAAAGTTAGGACAGTTTTCAGATTAGCCGACACTTCCATGTCGAGAACCGGCGGCAGTTTCCTGGAGCTCAAAGAATGCATGCAAGGCTCAACGACGGACGAATAAGCGTTGCTACCTCTGCCGGTGTGTTCGTTGCAATCGAGGCGGCAGTCCTAGGAGCTATCTCGATGGTGGGCGGCTTCAGCTTGACTTCGACGTCAGCAGGTGACGTGCCGGTGTCTTCTGTGATCTCGATTTTAGGGGGATCCAATCGAAGGCCTGATTCAGGCGATGCATTTGCCTCATCTCCTGCGTCAACAGTATGCGTTTGACTCCCGGTCATTTCTTCTGTTTCACGACCCCTCCCCAGAGGTGATTCTTCCTGGAGTGCGGCTTCACGCTGCACTTCCTTCGCTTTTTTCTCGGCCTCCTCAATCTCCTCGAGTTCCTCTTTTCCCCTCTCTGCGGCCACCTGGGCCTCTGTCTGTTGGACTTCGCAATTAGCTGCCTCCACTTCTGTTTCAGCGTCGGCATGTTCAGCCGACTTCGATTCGCTTGAGTTCTGTCCGGGATTCTGCGATCTTTGCGGTGCGATGCTGCGCATGTGGCGGTTCGACGGACATTGAGACCAAGATAGGAATACGACACCTCTTACCGATCTAACGTGTCCTCGAGCCTGAACAATTTCTTTGTTGCGTGTGACCAGCAGAAACTCATTGTCACGGTTACCTCTTCTGGTCAGTCACCGGCTCCTCTGAGGCGACATCATGCGCTTGTTCGCTCATCTATTAAGCACCAGCGGGTATAATGGTCTGATTGAAGCCTTTATTTGTACGCGACACACCGTAGATGGTAGTTCTTCTCCTGCAGAAGGCGGTGCACAAGGAGTGTGTGCGCGAATGTTCTGCATCGTCCTCTCCCCATGATGCGCCTTTTTATGAGCCACATTGTGCATGTGTTGTTTGTGTATGGCGCGTTCATGCGCTTTTCTCCAGACATTGTATCTGTTGCGTTAGTCTGAGATGCATTTTGCGCAGTGAAGATTGAGAATCATACTTTCTGGCGAGCTCGTCGTCATGCTCCTTTCGAGAAGACAGAACATCCTCGGCATGGGAGATGGCAGCCTCTAACTCGTCGATTCCAATTAACTGAGGAAAGCGTTTTTCTGACCACCCGTGCGAATGCGCGGTCGCATGGACACCCTGCAAGCAAATCTTGGGATGCGAACGACGTAAATTTTCCTTCCAAACTTGATTTTACCCACCTGCCGCAGGCGGGTTGGAAGAGATTTCCCACGTGTCCTCTCATATCCCTGGACGGTGGACCACAGAAATATAGAGAGACTTAGAAAGCGCAAGACAAGGAATCCCATTTCGTCATTAGATTATTCAGCGGTGCCTCGTTACTCTTTTGAGGATTAGAAGCGGGAGCGGCTAACTGGAGCTAGACAGGACATGACAGTCAGTTACTGCTGTACGTACTGCTCACATGAAACGTCAACTGCTGTGCGAAGCTCGTTTTACTCTGGATGTCACTGTAGGACCAGTATGCCTTCGAATACCAAACTATCTGTAATCTTTCAGGCCCTGCGTGTAGTGATGTCGAGGTCAGATACACTCCAGTGCGCCATGCGTGGGTGGTCCTCAACACTAAAATGAATGCAGCGCTGTGTCCCGAGCATCGCGGGTGAAATGCAGAGGAAATCAGTTTGCGTGCGTAAATCAGAAATGGTATGGAGCATGTATTAGGTGATACAGTACCTTCCTCCCCTTCTTTTCCACTCCAGTCCCCACTCTTCGGCCCGACAGTGTACACCTGGTACACTTAATTTTTGTCTGATCCACAATTCTGCACATTGCGAGACCAAATCCTCACACTCTGGCGGTGCCTTCAGTCTGGATTAAGTAATAAAGTGGCATACTCCCCTCCCACGGCAGACACCGACTGTCGCCGCATTGTTAGAAAAACGCCTTCATTGGATGCAGCTCCAGTCTTTCGACTAGTCTTTCTGCGTTGCCTGTGAGCCGGACTGTATGCATATCTCCCAGCGGCCGAGCATGGGTGGCGGCATACCCTGGCGCAGGTTCGCAGCTCAATGCAACCATTACAGAATCTGTTTTTCGTCCTTCGTAAACGATGAACGAAACTAACTATATTAGCGCGGATCCTTCATAGCCATTAATTTCTTCCTAGATTTTCTGCTGTAGAAAGGGGCGTGCGTGTGTATATTGTCCACCTGCGGCCGTCATGCAGTGATCATTGCGTCATAGGCAATGAGTGGATATAACTTCGGGGGGAAATGGCAGTCACATTTTTGGCAATTGTTCCTGCGATTGGCCCTGCAACTCACTTCTCGTCGAGCACACTATGCCACGGCTCCGGTGTTGGTTTCCTTGTTCTACCATTGGGTCACAGTGGTTGTATGCTTGGGTCCAAGCTCACAGCCATTTGAGCAGGCGAATGGAACACCCGAAACAATCTGGAGAGGTGGGGGAACATTTGGCGGCGCGGATCCCATCCTATGGATGGCGGCCACAGATCAGCCATTTGGAGAGTACTTGCCAGCGGACCACCCGCACCGACTAGCCACAGAAGAAACCTCAAAATCCTCTGTTGCGGATATGCTAGATACGCCAGTGACTTACGAGCCTGATCGGGTAGTGCGTTACCACCAGAAGGTTCACCTACCACCTCGGCGGGGCTGTCCTAAGGGTTCGTACGATGCAGTTGTTGCCGCTTGCGTCTGGCTAGACAGGCAGGACAAGGTTCTACCGCATTACGTTTGCCCCCCTGGATCCATTCTCAATGGTGACTTTTGCTACGGGAGGATCGTGGCTGACTACGAGTTGGACTGTCCTAGAAATTTCTTGCCCAACGAGGACGAAGTCTGTGTGAAGGCCGTGGTTTACACGCCACCTCGCATAATTTGTCCTGAGGGTTTTGCCGTTGTCAGAGCGTCTCCAGATAACCGCATCAGGTTGTGCAAACGTGTGAAGTACGTGGCCCCCATCAAGAGATCTACGGAAACAATCGAGAAACTCCCGATTCTCGACTGCACTGGTTCAGAGAAGAAGTGTCCAATACCGACAAAGCCAACGGCAGATCGCGAATGGGTACTAGAATGCCCCGATGGCGGCAAGCTTGTTAGATCTAAAAAGGACAGAAGAAGAAAGGCTTGCAAGATAGACATTCTCGTTCCTCCATTGCCATCAAAGAACTGCGCTAAGGTGAGCGACTTCGAATGAACTAGGGTGTTCTTTTTTTTGTGCCTTGACCCCTTGTTTGTCGGGCTTCCTATGTTTCGCTAACCGCTGTCCATTTATGTGCGTGTGTGTCGTGTGCTTCTTTGTGTCCTGTAATCTGCCAGGGTTTCAGGCCTGTAGAGCTCGTCACTTTCGGCATCGGATGCGTCAAAATCTCAGTACAGGACGTCGCGCTTGTATGTCCCGGACCGAAACCGAAGCTTGGCCCTGGTTTCGGCGACTGGGACGTTCCACGGTACAAATATGACCCGGTGGATAATTGCGTGGCATACCGAGCCAAAGCAACAGAGGGACAGTGCCCCTTCGGCTACGAGTTTCAACAGGATACATGCTACAGGAAATACTTTCTTCCATACTACATGGATTGCAGTCATCTTGAAGGCTACGCGTTCTTCTGGGATCCAGAACACGAGACTGGCGTGTGCGAGTATCAGTTCGACTCTTTCAAATGGAGTCCTGGTGTAAGCTATATCACTCAGAGAGAGAGATGGGATGGAGGGAGGATATATTTGTTATCCAATCCTTATGACGTTAAGAGGGCGTATGAAAACTCGGCCGACATTGCTGCAGCCTTCCGTCCTCCTCCTCCTACCGCCCCGACTCTGGAGAAGATTCCGGAAATAAAAACCCCATAATTTGCGACGGCATAGAGCCCATTACCACGCGAGACAGTTGCAGTCCATCAGCTCCCTCCTCCCGGGACTCAATGGACCACACGAAACTTGCCAACGATTTATGTTTCTGCCGCCTCCGTTGAAATTCAAGGCCTTCGCTCCGCTCACCAGAAACCCGCGTCCTTTTTGGGTTTGTCAGACTTCTGTGTTTTGTGCACTTTGTCCCCACGTTAATGTGGCACACCGGCACGATCACCTGTGTAGTAAATCAACCTCAGACGGGGCAGTGGCGGCATGCTGCTACGCAAACTCTTTTCATTTCTCTGATCCGTTCCCCATTTCAATCGCTAAATGCCACGAAAGCGGCCCCGTCGCTGCGACCCTCCCACAAAAAGTCAAAAGCAAACGAAGTGTCCCAGCGCGGCATGAATACAAATCACGTCTTTGTACGCGGCGTTAAAAAAAATTTGGGCTGTTGTGTTCCACGTTCGCCTGCGACCAAATGCGTGTGTCGCGTATAACGACGTGATTTATATTCTTGACTTCAGCTGCTCCACTCGTTTTTGTGTCAGTGCCTGCTTTTGTAGCCGTTCGTTGTACCTTGCCATGAACTCACAGTTATCCACTCCCACCAAGGCCCTGCAACACAAAAACAACTCTATTAGCCGGCAAATCCTTCGCTCGAATCTCATGCAGATCCCCAATGCCGGAGTTTTTGAATCGCATTCCAACACGTGTGACTACGTAGCCGAACGCTGAAGTGCTGCGTGAAGCGTGAGAAGCAGCAATGACACCGTTGCGGGCTGTCTATTACTTTCGCCAGACCAAATACCGTTGTACGCCACTGCAGCTACTTCCGCGCACATAGTAAGGTGCTTTTTCCCCAAGCTGCTACGTATAAAAGCTGAATGGATACAATGAGGAAGACAGCTCCACTAGTGAAGGCACCAAAGTCCACGCACTTTTGCGCACAGGCACAGGTAGTCTTTACACGTTTACGAAGGCCGCTCCCAACTAACAGCAGATTGCCCAAGCACGATGAGAACCCAAAAAATAGGTCTCTTCACAGAACCATCTCCTAAAAGCGCGAGGCCCCCTTTCGTGGCTGCAACCTCGCTGGCAGAGGGGGCAGAACCCCTGCCGCCGGGAGTGGACCCGCGGACACGCAGTCGGCTTGCCCGGCTGCGTCAGGAAGAAAGTGATCCCGTCACCAGTCGCTCGTCCGCACACCGCCTGGACACCTCTCCCAGCCTCACGGTGCAAACATTAATGTGTTTACCGCTTGTGTACGCCGACTGTATGTCGCTTCGCCTGTCCCTTGAGAAAGAAAACGGTGTGATGTGGGATTCCTCTGGTAGTGTCTCAGATGGAAGGAACATTAACCAGAAGCTCCTTCGCTTCACAGGCCACTCCCAGTCGTGTCTTTCGTAGGCTCCGGCCACAAGGCGATACAACCCCCTCTGGCGCGCGCGTGCACACAAGTCACATACGGGGCGTGACCGGAAGCCAATAGTGACTCATGGAGAGCAAGTTTTCATGTCACATGGGTCTGCCGCCAACCTCAGCACTCGCCCCATTAGCAATGCTAAACGGTCGTATCCATGCGCTTAAGAAACCGAGAGTCTGCTGGTCTCTCGGTGATAATACCGTTCGCCTCCCACTCTGCCCCACCTTCAAGAACCACGCTGCTTCAACATGGCCTTGGACAGGTCCACACAAAAAACAAATATTTCTTCCCGCACTCGTGGATGAGAGACACTGTGCACCTCTACTGTCACCCACGGAGTCATGCACAACAGCTCGTCCACCGACGAAAACTGCCTCTCCCCTTCAGAAAAACATTGTCATCCCTCGCGTAGCATTACTCACCCTTGCAGCGACTG
>AVCM01000148.1:0-10494 GCA_000447165.1 Hammondia hammondi
TGGCGACCTTGCGTCTGTTCGTTTTCAGGTGGACATCCAGCTGGACAGTCAAAAATCTTCTGGCTCGACTGCATCTGGTCCCGGTGCCCGCGACGGGTTGAAACGCGTGTCGTTTGTGCTCGCAGTAACGTCCTGCAAAGGCGGAGTCGGAAAGTCGACAGTCGCCGTCAACTTGGCATTCATGCTTCGGCGTTTGGGCGCGAAAGTTGGCCTTCTTGACGCGGACTTGTACGGCCCCAGTCTTCCCGTTTTGCTTCCACTAGAGGACACAAACGTGTATTTTGAGGAAGAGAGCGAGGGAGAGGACTACACAGATGAGAACAGAAGCGAGGTAGATGTCAGACCGAAGAGAACTACGGTTCGGGGCCATTCAAGAGCACACAGTAGCCACGGTCGTTCCATTGCCTTCGAACAGACGAAGAGTCAAGACAGGGACGCTGGCGTGCGGGGGCAAAAAGCGTGCGCTAGTGGAAACCAAGACGAGGGCGAACAGCGCCAACCGAAACTACGTCCTCTTGTCCACAATGGCGTCAAGATCATGTCGTACGGATTTATTCGGAATTCCGGATCTCAAGTGAGTCTCATCGTGCCCGTTTTGCTCATCGTTTAGTGACGTCCTGGTTACATACGGAAGTTCAGAACTCCGAAGCGGCTAGTGTGTTGATAGACGTGGCAAAGAACAGGAGGCGCAAATGACATCGCTGACGATGGTGTGGGCGGACGAGTTAAAGAATTGGATTTGCACATGCTGTCGCTCGTATTGACAGCGAGCGAGAACCCTCTTCAGCTCCACACTTCGCCTCAAGAGACCATGGGCGTGCTTGGACCCGTGAGACTTGTTTCCACGCAGCTCGCGTGAACAGAGGAGTTTCGAGACGGCACCGCACAGCTGTATCGCCTGAGCAGTCAGACTTCTGAGTGGGACGTGAAAAACATGCGATTCGATTGTGGACGCCTTTATATCTTCCTTGTTGAGGCGTGGAACCAAAACGCGTACGGGACCCATTGCTAGTCGTTGCGCTGGTGCTGTCTGCGATATTCAGGGGTTTTCTGCTTTACGCGGGCCATTTGCAAGTAGCGTCATCGAGCAGCTCTTGACAGGCACAGCCTGGCGAGACCTCGACTACCTGGTCATCGATTTCCCTCCGGGGACTGGCGACATTCACATAACCCTCTCTCAGGCGGTGAAAATTGATGCATGCGTTGTAGTGACGACGCCTCAAACGCTGAGGTATGAGTCCGACTGCAAATTCCCTTTTCTGATTCACTAGTTGCGACCAAAGGTCAATTACTGATTCATGACAGGGTCTCCCATCTCTTGAGGAGGGGGAGGCGCCGTGGTGAAAACACTGCAAATTCGGATGAATGCGGGGATGCGTTCTTTAGGCCCCGCAGTTGCGTTTGCGGACTCCACTTTTCTTGCCAGTCTTTTTCTGTCGGCTGAACCTGATTAGCGCACTACCCTTTATTTCGTAGAGTAGCCGTACATCTGGATGCATCGCAGAAGGTTTTCGTTTTGTTTTTCCTGAGAGAAGATATGGTCGAAAAAACGCACAGGTATACACCAGCACGGGAGGTAAGGTGTGTGTAGTTTTTGTGTAGTGTTGTACGTTTATTCTTGGAGTGGATTACCAGCACGACAGATGCGGAGAGAGGAATTAAGATGTTCAACGAACTCGGCATTCCCACCATATGCATTGTGGACAATATGGCCCACTTCGTTTGCGACGGATGCCAAAAGAAGCACATTCTTTTCCCCGGACAGCAAAACGTCGAGAAGCTTGCAGATCTCGCGGAGGCACCGCACGTCGTTCAAATTCCTCTCGATCCTCGTCTCTCACAAGTTGTTGGGGCGGAAGAGTCTGCGGACGAGCCTACGCAGGACGACGCGCAGAGCTCCGGCGAATCGTACACATTTCCTGTCGTAGAACGGCTCCGCAAGCGCCCCAAAGACAAAGTGAGGAGACCACTCAGCCAACGAGGAAACGCCGTGGCGCTTGCTTAATGTAGCGTTCCCAGAGCTCCGTGTGTTTGGTGTCACCGTAATGGCGAATCGGCAGTCAGTCTGTAGCGCCTGGTGGTCTTAGATAGTTACATTGCTAGGACAGTTCGCAAGCCTTCACTCGACGGAGAAGGCATCTAAGGCGATTACACAGTGTTCTGTTTTACAGGCCTTCGTCTCTTTCGAGTAACGCCAACCGTCCTCTGCACTGCTCCCTTACCTCTTTCCACTCCAGCTGGCGCAAATGTGTCCGTTTCAACAGGTCTACTCGGTGTTCCACGAACTCGCTGCCATCGTGGTGCGGGAGCTGTCGACTTTGCGCTACGGATGTGTTGGTCCCTCTGTCATGCTTACTGGAGATTCGTATGTCGAGATCGGCCTTCCGAGGAGAATTCGGAGGCCGTGCAACGCGGATGCTGAGAAGCGCTGGATGTCCCCGACCGGGAATTCTGACGATCATGAGGCGGCTGCGACGGGTTAGTTTCAGCAGAGAGTCGTTTGCCGGGAAACAGCAATGCCAGAAGTTTGCTCGCTCGTCAGCGCGACTTGTAATGTGTGTTCCACTGCGGGCTTTGCCGAGAAGACCGCATGTAGTTGGGCGTCGGCGGCGGAGGTAGTGCTCCTGCACAGAACACATGCATCTTGTGCTAGTTACTGTCTCAGGTCTTACTACCGTATTGGTTCTATGATTCCAGTAAACCAGCATAATGTGACGCAGGCGCGAGTGGCTGACAACGCGCTTCTTGCTATCTTGCCAAGGGGGCTCTAGTGATGCACTATAACGGAGTTTTTGTAGGTGGGTTTCTCATTCGTTTTTCGTCCAGGAAGTGCCATTGCGTCGGATGCCCACGCTGTTTCCGTAAACGTCTGCGCGATCTCTCTCCGACGCATACGGGACGCTTGTCAATGTGAAAGCTGCGCAGCAGAGGTGCGAAGAGATCAATTATCCGGGTACGTATCTGCGTCGCGGCTCAAGGGAACAACTGTCACTTGCGCCAACGAGGCCGCGGAGCAGAAGGTACTTGCGGCGGTCGTTGCTATCCACATCTCAGGTCAGGTGCTGGTGTGCGTCGTCTCACATGCAGCTGCGTTTCGGAGTGCCTTATGCAGACCTGGCATTCGGCAGGGCGTTTCAAATATGGCAACGTATGGCGGCAGACGGAGGGAATGAGTTGTACGATTTTAGACAATGGGGTTACAAGCAGTCATGAATTTTGATTGTGCTCGTTTTTGCAGACAGAACACAAGGACTTCAGCAGAGCTAGCTCTGACGGAGGTTCTTCATGCATCCAACCGCAGTCTGATCTTCGTGTGGTAAGGCGAGGTGGGAACGCCCAGAGGCATGTGTATGATTAGGGGAGAATTCCAATGGTTAAGCAAGGATTGAGCTTGCCTTTCATTTAACATTGGTTGCCGTCATGACGAATGCGCCAGTTCAGAACCCAGTCATCTGGTACCTTTGTGCCTTCAGTTGCCGCAAAGTTCTGTACTATCACACCGACTGGTGTTGTTGCCCGTTTACTTAGAGAGGGATATACGCGGTACTATTTCCTACAAGTAACATGTTCGCCTCTAGTTTCAATAGCTGTAATCGCTCGTACACGGCGGTGGCACGGTTGACAGCTGTGATCCTTGAGTGCCAACGGTGGTTAGTTGTGAATTAGTACGGAAAGACAAGAAAGAAATCAATTCTTCGTTGTCGTTCAATTCCGTCCAGGGACGATGGTCACCGGACGGCGCTGCCGCTCCAAACCGTGGAACGCCTCGCGTTTGAGGAGGACGAGGTCCAAAGTCGCGCTAGTAAGAAGTCTTGAAGCAGCGGAGAGATGAGTCGTTGTCCCTTTGTAGGCATTTCACTGTCGCCGGTTCATGCAAAGTCATGAAAACTCGGGTTTGTGTGTAGCGCTTCACTCAAGTTTCCAGTCAGTTGTAGCGACAAAAAAGCTGTAGTTTGTGTCCACTGTTTTTTTCAGACGGTTCAGTGTGCATGGCAGGCGCTCAACCAGAGCTTGAGTGGTGAATTGAATCACAGGGAAAACACTTTTGCGAATATTTTGCTCCTACCGCTACCGGCCTATTTGACGAGACACACTCCTCCCGTTTCTCCATGGAGACGCGACTATCAACTGTGATGCACTGATGGGCATGATCAATCCGTGTACGGTTTGTTGGGCTTTGGGCCGGTCTTGTCCGTAATATTAGAAGACAAAAAGGGACCGTGTTTCCGTCGGGGACGCTCCTGAGAAGGTACCCGCGTGGCATGTTCAAGTGAAGGAAGACACAGGTTGTGTAGAAACGTTCCTGTGCATATTTCAAGGTCGTATGGCTTTTGTGGGTACGACGGAATCTGTGGAACAACAACGGCATAGAACGCTCGCGATACGACAGGGTAGGACTGCGACTGTAGTGAGAGGGTTAGGGGTGTGGAGGCGAAGGCTTTCGTGGAAGGGTGCTGTCCTCTCCCAGCAAGTCCTTTCTTAAAGCAAATTATGCAGGTACTATCCCCCAACCCCTCGACGGAGATAAAGAAACGCTTGTCGTGTAGTACCGCCTTTTTGTTCCCTCCATTTCCGCGAATGTAGGAGACCGGAGGGAGTACGCGGTTAATTTGATTGTCTGTGTACATGCAATATTAAGCGATTGCTCTTGTCAATAACATGAAAGCTAACTGGAGGACACGCACACATATCGGAAGTGGGAACTTGTTTTTTAACGGAATGCGTAGAATGCATTCGGCCTTGAAGTATCTTAATATAAAATCGCCCCTGTCATGCTTGGTATACAGGGAGGAAGGCACGAAAGAGAAAGAGGGGCGGTTTGACTGCAGCTGATACCCACAGTCGCTACGCAAGGTTTCACGTTGTTCTGAGTAACTGGAACACGAGACTCAAAACAACAACTGGATTTCCCAAAGCATCGTGTCTGCAATTCTGTGTTAGGTGTGCGTTGTACCACGCCTCTATTCGGCAGCCTGGAAGCCTGTATATTAGATACCTCCAACGACACTTCTGGTCAAGTATCTACCCTATCAGTCCACATAGTAGAATATAGCTCTCGACAGCGGGGGTATGTTAGACATAGATGTTTTTTTAAAAAGTGTTTTAAACTTTGAAAAAAAGACTATAATTTTGAAATTTATAAAGATACGATTGATGCAAAAAAAATCTTTAGAAAGTAGAATGGGTACTTCTATCCGTTAAGCGACAATTCTACCACTTAGAGTTGCCGGATCACTAAGACCGACTTTCGTCCTTGTGTTTGCAGTTACACTCACAATCAAGCCCTCCCTCGTTACAGAGGCTCCTGTGATGAACTGGCATTGTAGCTGGACACGCGTACTGTTGGAAGCGGACACTAGACAGCACACTGTTCGTGAACAATCAATGACGTGCCTGACGCGGTAACACTGTTGCCCATGCCATCAGCAAATTCATACAACCACTGCAAAATTTGAAAAGCTTTACTCAGCCTATTTATGCACGAGGTGGTGACCACTATGTTATGGGGAACATCCGGCATTCGAGCGAAAGAGTGCCCCCTCTCCTGAGCAAAATCTAGACGTCCTCCTTGTGCGGTAGCTGTATGTCTTTTTGCTGCTTCCGTGTGCGCAGCTGGTTTACCACCTGAACCAGTTGAGCTTCAATGCAACCTTCTCCCTGCAGAAACAGGGAAGAGATCCAACAGTTGTCCCCGTCAAACAGGAAGAAAACATAACTCGGAGGCAAGCCCAGCAAAGAGCCATAAAACGCATGCCAAACCCTTGCCAGATCGGAGCCTCTGCAAAGAAAAAATTGGCTGATATATGTTCGCCATTCTAGCGGCTCCACCATAGAATTAATTCATGTACTGTTTTCCATCACAATACTTGAACACTGCAGTCACAGGTAAGCTGGCAGCAACACAGACACTCAAGTTTCTAAACGGACTCACTTGTTCTTACCCTTCTATAAAACTTGTATATATTGTATGGATCTTTCGAGATGATGTGGTAAGTTCGTCGATCCAAAAGGATCTCATACAGTATTACAGTTTTTACACGGTCTCGTCGCCAACCAAGTTCTAGTCTCGACTTACCAGCATAGCGTTAACACCGTCTGTTCCTTCTTGATTTCCCAAGCGTCTAACTTTCCCGTCACTGGTGATATCGAGGGGCGGTGCCTTTTCGTCTGGGCCCCAAAACACTGTGACGGTGTGGTGTCTTGAGTGGAGAAGATTGGCAACCACAATGTCGCAATTATATAGACGGAGAGAACGGCGAGCTTTGGCGTGAAGCGTTTCAGCATTCGTTTCGAGCTTGAAGGACATGAAAACGCAATCAGGATTCAAATGTTTCACGAGGCCGAGCATCTTCGGCACCTGGTGAAGCTCGAGAGTGACACCATTGTCAGCTGCACCGGCACGTGTGCCCAACAGCGGCTTCTGTGTCAGCCCACCTCCACGATCACCGGAACTGGGATCCGCTATCCTCGCACTGTTCTGACTTTCGGTAGCGGCTGTTTCCAAATGCTCTGCGCCTTCACCGCGTGCAGATTGATTCCCAGGCAAAGCTCGGTCGTCATTCCTCCTCCCTTCGCCCGGTTCATTAGACGTGTCACAGTCCCCCCTCCGCTGGTGATTCATCCTACTCTGGGGCAGCATGCATCTTTCATCGATCCCAGGTCCCGTTAGTTCCGTTTGGTGTTCGCTGCGGGAGAACTTCTTTCGATCGCTTTCACCCGGCACACAGGGCTGACTCAAATCCCTACATGCCTTGCCGCACGGCTTAGGGGTGGGGCGACGACTTTCCAGTTTGTGCGTCGACATGCGAGAGGCAGGAATATAGAAGTCGGAGACAGCGGCGCATGCGCAAACAACCAAACTGTTTCCAAGTGGACGGCACCGCCTCAGAATCTCCTGCCACAGGAAGAGGTATTCCGTTACTGTCTGAAACGACACGCACAGAAGACGGTCTCTGCAGCGTCTGTACGCCTGAACCGCCGCCTCTGCCTCCTGATTACACACCAGAGCCACGCCACCACCAACACTGCCTGTTTCGCAGTGTGTGGAATTCCCTGCCGAGAGACCAAGAGACGAGTTTGTCCCAATACTTAATCTACTTCTAGGGGCAGCTCCAGTGCTTGTGCTGTCTCTGTCAATGTTGGATGCCATCTGTTGCGCGCCGTTCCGCTCCGCAGGGCTCTCCTTATGAGATCTAGAATCTCTTCCGAGAATGAGGAATGGTTCCTCCCTACTAAAGGCTGATCCCTTATCGGAAGACAACTGGACGCTGTCAAGGAAGGCAGGACCTGGTCGATGTGGAAGCACATGGCGAACGAACGGCTGGATGGAGTTCGGCGAAGAAAGGAAAATAACATAGTAGCCAGCCAACAGGAACTGCTCACACAGTGCTGCGCCTCGCCTTCCAGTGCTGAAGTTCGCAATAAAGCGAATGGTGTTTCTCTGCGGGGACAGGCAGCAGCACACCAAGACTCACAGTCGTCCATTCAGACACAGTCGGTCACTCCCTTACGATGTAGTCGCATGTTCTGCGGTCATGACGATGAAAACACGAATACGCTGGAAACTGTGGAATGCCAAGTCCCGAACGTATGCATTTGCTGGGTGAGATGTTGTGCCGTTTCAAAACGTAGTACAAGTGTGTTGTCGAATGTTTATCTATCCACATCTGCAGTTATGTATGCATATGGTTCTACATTGAGATATAAACTCAGATCCGTCTTTCCAACGGGCAGGCAGTGCAGTGCGATAACAAGAAGTACAGTTTAGGACGCACGGGTACGACCAGGTAATGGCTGTCTGACGGGTCGTCGTCGTGTCACAGCCCTTTGGTGTTACCTACAGTGAATGGGTGAATTTTAATATGTTCCGCCACATGCTGCTTTGAGCGCAGTGCACAGAGGCTGTCGAAGTCTCGCACTTTGGCAGAAACTACTGCAGTTGACATACTTGTGAACAAATGACCATAAATGCACTGCTGTCCGACTTACACGTAAATAAACGTCGCAAACCCAGGCCACTCTAGACTATAGGCGTTTTGGTCTAGTTCTACACGTGGCATGCGCTCCTGACATGACTCCCGTAGCACGTACGTGCCTGCGTCTCGGTGTTTGGAAGTTTGTGTCACTACCGTAATGCAGAGAGTGGTCTCCGTCGCCTGGAAATACTCTTGCTCTGAAGTTGTTATCGAAGGATTGGTAATTGGAATTCAGTGACCCGGATAAGCATGATCAGCTTACTTCAATCGGTACAGTTGTCCCGCCTGACGTAATGAAGGCTACCCGCTGGTGTGGTAACCTAGAGTCCGTTTGCGCGCCATGTACATTGATGGAACTCAAGAACTGTGAAACGGCTTCGGAAACCGCAGGAAGCTGCACTGGAGGTGGCTCCGAAGTGAAGAACTGCGAAACACCTTCTGAATATGAAAAACTCGATGACATCTCACTTGAGTTGCTTGTTGAGAGTAAAATATCTTCCTGTGCCGCGAGACAGCGGGAGTCTGCAACGTCTCCACCGAAGACAAGTTGTTGGCAATATGGGAGTGTTCTACAAGACAGAGTCGAAAAGTGCCGCCTCACAAATGCGTTGCTAGCAGTTAGCAGATCACAAATTGATTTCCCCAGCACGCATACACCCACGCACGTACAATCGGATGGCATAGGCTGGCTTCAGAGCCTGCGATAAAGAACCTCTGCACACGGGATGCCAGAACTGTACTGCACATGGCGGCTGAGGACAGGGACCGAAACGCCTTCGATCAGACTACACAGGATGCTTGTTAAGAATTGAAGGCAATAACAATGCAGCGGGGCCTCTCCTTCGTTCTACCCGGGTCTGTGCCGGGCAGCAATTCCAGTGTCCAGTCGGGATAGATGCACAGTGCGCAAATCCGCCGCATGGAAGAACCGTGCAACAGGGGGAAGCGCCGCTTAATGGCCCGTCAAGCGCGAACAATCATAGTTGCTGCACAGAAGATGAGCTCAACGGAGTTCTAAAACGGCGCAGAGGAGTTTAGATGCGCGAATATAGGTGTTCAACTGGGGGATGCATTTATTGGCATTCACAGCTCAAAGGGGTCCCTTCTTGTCCAAAGTGACTTTAAACGACGCGGGCCCACATTTCCCTCTCAAACTAACGTGAGGAAACAAGTTTGATGACATTGGAAATAATAACATGAGAAGGGACACAGAGATCTGTCAAAAGCTCGAAGTGAGAATGAAGAAGAGACGGCACTGAACTACAACGAACCTACCGTTGCAAAAAAGAGAACAGCCCGGCCGACTGCATGCACGGTCCGGCTGCTACGTCACCAGCGGACTAGCACTACCATTGTCTCGACAGGTCAGGCGGTGTGACAAGCGAGCGAGCGGTGAATGATTTGTTTCCTCTGCGTGCTGCCCATATTTGTGACTTCATAACGCACCAGAACTTGAATTGAGTATTTTATGGCTCACCACAATCTCACGAAATCTCGGTGGAATTCATGCCGGGCGTCCGTCTTCGTTATATCGTCACGTGTTCGTTGCTGCCCGGTTTATCCGGTACTGGAGAGACGCTAAATGGAAAGTTTAAGGCGTTTTCTCAGGTTCATTATTGGTTTTCGGATGCGCCAAAATGACCACAATGTGCGACAAGAATTCAAAACGGAGGGCGAGACCCCTACGAAACTGCTGCGCCGCCGTTTGTTGTCCTTACCAGTGGATTAGGTATCCTCTGCGCGAGAGTTTCTTAGACAGATCTGAGCTACAAATAAGACGGAAAAGACGAGTGCCTAAAAACGTAGCCACCATCTGGGAGAGAATAACTTTCGAAGTTCCTCAAAGGACGCAGGGACGTGTTTTTCCATCCTTGGGTAGAAAGAGGTGGCACACCGTGCAAGGCCCGAGGAGGCGTGGGGGGTGAACCTTTTTATGAGCTCCGCTTTGTCACCATAGACTGAACGGGTGTGCAGAGGTGTCTCGGGCTCACGTTTCGCACTTTTAGCCTTCAAAGGGTTGTCCTGTCTCTCCGTATCTCGCCTGCGAAAGATACGTCGAATTTGGAGACCTACGACACATCCAACCATGCTTCTTACCGAACGCCTGGATAATATCAGTATTAGAAAAGGTATAAGGTTTATCTGCACAAGAGTCCTGGCATCCACAACGCTTAGTGCAGTGTCAGGTACGCAAATGCTCTCTCAGTGGCAGTGAGATTCGAAGAATGTGGGACACAGCACACGACCTCGCTTCAGTGCACGGCTTCGCATACTGTTGCATAGCGAGTTATCAACATGACAATTGTAAAGAGAAACACTATGGGCAGAACTCCTGCATACGGGAAATGAGTTGACCACGGTAGTGTGCTGTCTTGATGAACGTGAAAATCTGAGAAGCAGAAGGGTCTAGAGGTTGTCTTGTACTCCCGCAGCTACCACAGTGTAAGAGTGGCAGAACACCGCCGTCATATCTCAACTGTCCGGTCAGTTCCCTGAAGCAGAGACACCGCTTTCACCG